>JAEIFV010001359.1:0-59234 GCA_018904265.1 Lordiphosa collinella
CAATTACACAATTTGCGGGCTCTTTGGCAAATGCAAATGCTACTCCACTGCTGCTTTTGCTGCGGCGGCTGCTCTTTAATTAAAGCTAGCCAAGATGAAAATTTGACCATTTGCTGGATAACAATTTGTTTTTTTCTGCTGTCCGGTATTAGCCCTCTTAGGAGGCGTCAGAGTATTATAGGCAACGCGTGTGGATTACTCATACGCCCCATGTGGACACGCCCGAACAATAGGCAACGCCTCTCTTTATGGCCAGCTTATACAGGGTATAATGATTTTGGTCATGGTTCGTGACGCAGAAGTTTAGGAAAAAGTGGAAAATTTAAAAAGTTGTTAAAAGATATGCAAAAAAAAAAAAAATGAGACAAGAGCCACGAAAAGTAACAGAACGACTGTAAAAGAAGGAAACTTAGAGAGCCGCTGTGGAGAGTGACCGAGAATAGAGTTCAAAACTTTTTTGATTAAAATAATTCGGTATAAAATACTCTTCCGTTTTCATTCTTACCGCAGTTTTGACGTCCAAATTTTTGTCTTCATTGTAAAATTCAAATTGTTATACACTGAGAAAAGTATGCTCTTAAGTAGATCACAACCAGAACAGATTCGCGCGTTTTATTTGCTATTATCTTCTTAAATTATAAACCAAATTTATTTTCGTTTTGTTGAATCACGGTGAACTTAGTTATGTTTTTTGCTTTAGGCGTCGAATGAAGGTTCAAGTTGCTGGGAGGAAAGGGCCAATACGTTCCTATCACTGCATAAAATCATCATTAAGATTTTAATAATGATTTAAATCACATTTACTAATGAATTTTTCTCTTTTCTTACAGGTAAGCGTTGCCAACTAACATAAATCTTTCGTTAATGAGAATTCGTGGACAATGAGGGAGTTGTGTGACCAGTAAATACTCAGTATAGTATGGTTTTACATAGTTTTTAAAATTAGTTTCTCAATGTTTCATGTTGGGTAAAAATTTCAAGTAAATCGGAGTCCAACTAACGAAGATACAGAGTTTCAAGCTACCGGCCACATGTATGAAATGTTTGAGTATAAAAAACTTTAAGCCGTTTCTTTCGCTAACAACAACTCTTGACGTTTGTGAATATCACAACTCAAAATCTACTTGAATAATCGTTTTAAAATTTTAAACACATTCGATTTTTTGTTTCGGATGATCCGGCATCGAGTTATGATGTTCACCGCAAAAGTTTTTCTTGACTTATTTGTTGTTATTTTTATTTGAAAATTTTTCGAAGATACTTCAGATGTTTAACTATATCGTGTATATGAAATAAATAAATCAACATAAATCCAAATAACGAAAGTATGCAATGTATGACACTAAAGCGAAACCGTAGGTTAAAACCGGTACTGCCCGAGTTCCATATGCGGGGTAACGACAAATCTCCGACGTCATATCTCCGACGCTTCACAGACGACATATCTCCGCGCGGAGATAAGTCGTTTCAAAACGACATAGCTCCGCGCGGAGATATGTCGTTTGTAACACGTCGGAGATATGTCGTTTCAAAACGACATATCTCAGCGAACAGATATGTCGTCTGTGAAGCGTCGTTTGGTAAGCATCGGAGATATGTCGTTTTAAATCGACATAACTCCGTGCGGAGTTATGACGCTTTTTTCTGTCGGAGTTATGTCGTTTTAAAAAAACATATCTCCGACGCTTCACAGACGACATATCTCCGCGCGGAAATATGTCGTTTCAGCGACATATCTCCGACGCTAAATAGACGACATATCTCCGCGCGGAGATATGTCGTTCTGAAACGACATATATCCGACGCTTCACAGACGACAAAGAGCCTGCACGGCATCCTTCTCGTAGTTCAAATATTATGTTTTCAGTGTCCATTTTTATTTAAACAATTAACACTTAAATGATTTGCAAACAAACCTAACTGAGCAAGTGTCAGCGGTCGACAGCAGAATTACAGAGTGCGGTAAAACGCTCCTCTTTTCCTCTTTGTTATTTAATTTTCCCAACATATGTAAGAGTGTTTGTTCCTGTTTAAGCAGCTTTTACAAATACACAAAATGACCGCGCTGAGAAAACAAAAGATCTGGCAACACCATCGCAACGTTAAGTTACCTGCGCCTCGACATTTCATGAATTGATGTCGAATTTATATACATACCCAATAAGACAAGACATAAAGCTTATAAATTAAGTCATTGGTCACAAAAGTTTCAAGTGTATTTGAACTTCGGCACAGACGAAGTTAGCGCTTTCTCGTTTAGAGTCTAAAACGGCAGAGCTATGTCGTTCATATTTAAATCAACAATTAAAAAAAATTTTTTTGGCTTAAATTATGGTGTTCAAACATCCCCAGAAAATTTCAAAATTAAAAATAATCAGACTTTTTTTCAATTCCACTTCGACAAATATTTTGTGAATTGAAACTGGTTTTTGAGCTAGATATGTTCTTTAAATCACAAAACTTTTGCGGAAGTGGAATTGATAAGAAGGCTAAATATGAGAATTTTTTTGTACTGGTAGGTCACAACTTTTCTATGACGATCAGCAAACAAATAAAGAGAATTTTATCCATGAAAAGTGGCCGATAAACACCTTAATAAGGGCGAAATTAACCAACGGATTAAAATGTGATAAATACATGATTAATAGAGCATTCAATTTTTGTTAAGTGTATCTGACCATTTTAAAATCTACAAGCCAAGACTGAAGATATAAACATTTTTATAGAGGTACTATACTTTTCTTCACAATCAAAAATCTAGCTTTTTTATTAAATTTGACTTAATTTTTGGAATCAGCGGAAGGTAATACATATGAAATGACGGTCAAATGTATATTAATTTGTAAACTAGTGTAACCTATCGAATAAAAAAAATTGCTTGTTAATTTGTATACATCTATATAAAAGTGAAAGTATGTTTGTATGTTTGTAAGTTTGTCCCTTATGGGCGTCTAAACCGCTGAACCGATCTTCACGAATTTTTCACACTAAGTTCATGTCGATCAGGAAAGTGTCATAGGCTTTGTCTCATGTCTCTGAAATGGTCCAAAAACCGCGAAATTTGCAAAATTATACCGTTTATCCGATTTCAATGAAATTTTGGGAATGGTTGAACGCTTGCGCGGGAAGGTTTCTAAGTTAAAAAAATTTGCGGAAAACGGTCTCAGAACCGCGAAAATTGCAAAATTTACGTTTTCGCTGAAACTTTAGGAAATTCATCGACGCTTGCCCGGGAAGGTTTCCACGTGAAGCGGATTCTGATTGAAGAAATGGGCTGGAAATAGTCCAAAAACCGCGATAATTCAAAAAACTATACCGTTCATCCAATTGCGATGAAATTTGGGTCAATGGCTAGACGCTTGGCCGCGAAGGTTTCTAAGGTCCAAAAATCGAAATTCGAAAAACTATACGTTCATCCGATTGCAATAAAACTTTGGGGAATGAATTGAACGTTTGCTCTGGAGGGTTTCTAAGTTGAAGAAATTTACAGAAAATTGTGCAAATTAAAAAATTTGCGGTTTCGGTAAATCTTTGGATAGTGGTTCGACGCTTGCTCGGAAAGGTTTCCAAGTAGAAGATATGGGCGGAAAATGGTCCAAGAATCGCGAAAATTGCAAAATGTTCGATTTTGACGAAGCTTTGAGGAATGGTTGTACGCTTGCCCGCGAAGGTATCTAATTTTAAGAAATGGGCCGGAAACAGTCATAGAACCATAAATAGTAAATGGCGATGGTAAATGGAAGCTGTAGATTACACAGTCCAAAATATTGCGAATTTTGCAAATTTTTGATTTGAGCCTGGATTATTGTAAAGATTTGATTGACGGAAATTGTAGACGGGTAAAAAGGAAGTATTAACCAAACGGTCAAAAATGTCACGAAATTTGCAAAATATGCATGACTTTAGATTATCATGAAGACGTGTATATAGAGAAAAAGATCGAACGGTCCAAAATGCTTATACCGACATGCAGCCTGCACTAGATTGAATATTATCCCTCTCTTAAGAATCATAAGAACCCGGGCGACGCCGGGTATTCAGCTAGTCACTTATAGTTTTTGTGTAATTGAATTTCTTGTAAACATTTTTAAAAATGGCACCTGAGGTATACATTATCCTTAAAGCGACATATCTCCGTCGTGTTTCAAACGACATATCTCCGCCGCTTCACAGACGTCATATCTCCGCGCGGAGATATGTCGTTTCGAAACGAGGTATGACGTCGGAGATATGTCGCTATGCCCCATATACCCGTTACTCAGGGCAAATAATGTTGTATTGCCTTCCCTTATGTAAGTTAACAGAGCATTAACATTAATGTGAACGTTTCAGCATCATGTAAGCAAACAGCGCAACCGGCGCAAAAAAGTATGCAACGTTTTGTATAACTTTTATAACTCTGCCATTTATTATCCGATCTTTATGAAAATTTTTAGAGATTGTAGTTATAGGACAAATACACTACACTGCAAAATATGATATCTTTGATATCTTTCAAATTGTTGAAGTTATTCAACACTTTTTATTAAGGAGGCGGGAGAGGGCTTGGCCAAAATTTGAAATAATCTTGATTTGCGTAAAGACAATAGGAGTCTACATACAAAATGTTGTTGCTCTAGCTCTTCTAGACTCGGAGATCTAGGTGTTCATACATACAGACAGACGGACAGGCGGACAGACAGACATGGTTATATCGACTCAGCTGTTGATGCTGATCAAGAATATATATACTTTATGGGGTCGGAAATGCTTCCTTCTGCCTGTTACATACATTTGCATGACTTTAGTATACCCTTTTTACTCTACGAGTAACGGGTATAAAAACACCCGGAATGAGACCCTGAAATTCTGATAGAAGGGACTTTTGTAAGCACCACCTCATACCCAGTTTTTCCAACTGTACTTTGTCCTTAGTATTAATATGCAAACGTCTTCTCTTTTCCTCATCATTACTTATTTTTTATTTTTTCCTTACTTCAGTGCTACAGTTAAAACTTATGTTAGTTTTTGTCCGCTATACAGAGAAGGGGTTTTTTTTCTAAGTTCCTAAAAAAATTTTCGGAATTCGTATGAAGTACCGATCGCAGTACGCACCTTATGCATTGGGAAACTGTCCACAGCTCAAACAAGGGCGCGCTTCAAAGACTCAATATTTGGGTGTCGAGTAGAGCAATCCATATAGCCTCGAGAACGGACCACAGTTTATAGTCCAATGGATTCAGGTCTGGGCTACCAGCAGGCCAATTTTCCGTGGAATGTTTGAGTCGTTTTTGCCTTGTGAGCTGGAGCGCAGTTGTGTTTAAAGGTCCACGACTTGTTTGCAAATAATGTCGTGTTGACAGGTTTCACAATCTTTTCCAAAACATCGGATTTATACACTTTCGCTGAAGTTTGGTGACCTCATCATAGGCGGCCCACCAAAACATCACATAAGCCGGATAGTGACCACGCTGAATATGTTCGGACGCTTGTTTTGATGACACAGCATACACTGCACCGTTATGTTTATTCAACGATTACTCTTTGGTGAACATTTTCTCGTCAGTAAACAGAATTCGTCTGTGGGCATTGTTCGCGCACTGGCGATGTAATGCTTTCGATTTCGATTCGAAATTCAATGCTGCTGTGGGCAAGTGGTCGGTGTGCCTCTTGTATGCACTGAGTCCCAAGTCACGTTTTATGATGCGCGACATGTTGTCCTTGCTGATATTCCTCTCACGAGATATGATTTTCTGCTTGCGCAGTGGATTTCTACGAATTCAATTTGGCTTGTGGATTTCGCGCGGTCTTTTATTCCATCAGTATCCTCAAATAACTCCACGGTACAATACATAACGTTTCGGATGATTTCCAGTGGACCAACATCCGAAAGATTTCACCTTTTTCCCAGCCGCATTTATGCAGGCAAATTACGACAACACGATTTTCGATCGAGCCCCATGATTGCAATCAACTGACGCCAAAAACTTTGGATGCAGTAATATAAGTAGCATAAATGTCACTTGTCAAATAGCTGTCAAATTGGAGTGGATGCGTCCAATGGTTTTCGAGAACGTTTGTGTTCAATACGTGTACCAAAACAGTTGCGATAGAAGAAGATAGCTTACCCCGCAAACGTTGTTCTGCCTTACAAATTATTTCTAAAAATATTTTTGGATGGGATCTAAGACAAACAGAAGAATGAAGCGCTGTTCTAAAAGTGTTCCTCCACAATAGTAATTATAATTAATTCTACATACTTTTCCAGGGTAATCCATCTTCTCGCTATCGTAATTGTATTTCACTTGCTTGTTAATTTTAACTTTGTCAGCTAACAAGAAAGTAAAGTGGACAGCGAAAAAGAGAATCGAAAAGAGCCTTTTCAAGTTCATGGCTAAAAGCAAACGAACGAACGGCCAAGAGCTACAATTTTTGAATTAGCCAAATTACTACTATTTGCGGCAGCGAAAACACACAGACAGACACTCGCATATGAAAATACATACATACGTTTGTACAAAGGTACTATAGAACATGCTGGCACTCATAGATGCAGATATGGACGACCCTTGTCTGCCTGGGTTTGCCTTGTCCAGGGTCGAGGTCTGGTACTAGTTTTTGGCTGAATGATTTAATGTCCTTTTTGGCAGCCAGGTCCCAACACCCCAGGCCTCGTCGCACCCCGCCCGCCCGTCAATGCAGTTGTGAAAATTTCGTTGTCTAGACTGCGGCAAATGAACTTTATTTATTTTCCCTCTTTGGGCGAAAAGTGAGTTTAGTTATTGTTTTTGGGGTAGGTTCCAACACACAGGAGGATAACGTCAGTCAGACTTAAGGACCTTCTCATACGTCTGTTTCCGTTAGCAAAAAGCATTTCAATTTATAATGCCGCGACATTTTGCACTTTGCTTTGGCTTCAGGTTTGCGTGTCTGACTTTTGCAGCAAAAATTAGCCAAATGATAAAAAAAATTTTATTTTAATTTCATTTCAAAGCGGATTTTGGCATTGGCTTGGCTTTGGCTTTGTCCAAGCGGCGAGAGGCAGGAGGCAAAAGGTTGGTTCAATGGAGTTCACTTTTTTTGTAATATTTGCGTGCCTGGAACAGAGCCTCTAAACATTGTTGTTGCAGTTTTTGCTGCGCAACGATGCGCATTGCCGATAAGGTTTGAGACTTTGGCGGCAGAAAGGGTTTTGCATTGCATAACACCATCAATCTTTTGACCACACCGAAAGAGAACGGCAGTGGGAGAAACATTTGCCGCAGGCCATATATCATCTGGAAATAACATGCAATTAAAGTCCATGAATTGACAAGAAATTTACAACAATTCAAACCGCAATTTTATGCCGCAGAGACAATTGAATTTTCGTAGGTGAGGCGCTTGAAAGAGAAAGAATGGGCAAATCTTTTGTGATGATTTTGCAATTATATGAAACTAGCTAAATATCCGGCGTTGCTCGGTTCCTAAAAATGATTTTTACATTGTTCTTTTGCAAAATTCAAAAATATATTCGACACCCTATTATGTGCTATCTTTTGTTTTCCGTTAAAAATAAACTTGAATCTGGGCATAAAATCGTTTGATAACTATAAAAACTGAAAATGCAGAATATATGTAAAACCTCAGAGATTATGTAATAAAACCAAAAATTACCAATGTTTAATGTTGGCTATTTTGAGGTTCGAGGTTTTGGGGAAAAGGTTTTTGTTTCGATTTTACTAAAAAATCAATTAGTGTGTTGAATATTTTAATTTCTTTATTCTTCTTTTGTTTAAAATAGTTTTTAATTGGAAAAATAGGGGAAGTTAACTTTGGCGCGGCCGAAGTTTTTATACCCTTCCAGCATTCATTGAAAACAAACAAGTTTTTCTAACTAAGACTTCTTTTGGGACCTTTCCTTTTTTAAGGGAGCTATACTATATAGATGTACAATTTCATCCAAACTTAGTGGAATCATAACAACAAACTAACAACTACAAAATTTGGAGAGCGATTCCGTTTTTTTTTCTAGAACTTATTTTCGGCCGATCATTTGTACTGCAGCTATATGCTATATTCATCCGATTTTGACAAAACTATGTAGAACTGGGTAAAAGTATAAAAAAAAATTGGGGAAAATTAACTTCAGCTTGGCCGAAGTTTAAATTCCCTTGCAGCCTCCATTAAAAACAAAAAAGTTTTTCTAAATAAGAATACTTTTCGGACTTTACTTTTTAAGGGAGCTATACTATATACATAGATGTCCGATTTCGACTAAACTTAGTGGAATCATGGAAAAGCATAACAATACAATGAAACAAAATTTGGAGGCGATTCCATTTAAAACCAAAAAAATTTTTCTCACTAGAACTTCTTTTTTAACCGATCATTCGTGCTGCAGCTATTCATCCGATTTTGACAAAACTTGGTGGAATTGTGTAAAAGTATATAAAATAAGTATAAGTTAATGATAAGGACGATTCCATTGAAAACAAAAAGTTTTTCTCACTGGAACTAGCTTTTCGACCGATCCACATTGGACCAGATTTCGGTTTGGGCGGCATAAATTCGAAAAATGTAGTAAGACAATTGCAAACTGGCACATTTGATAAACATCAAGTGTATACTAATTAGGCAAAGTTGTACAACAATTCGACCACGTCCACCCTTACCGCCCACATTAGATTAAGGCCCTCTTCTGGTGTAGGCGGCTGAGTTTTACCTTGGTTTTTAAAACTTATGGAAAGAAATCGGGAAATGAATTACACTTCTGTTTTTGTATTTGGTTTAACTATTCATAAAAAAAAACCAAAATTAAAAACGTGTCAATGCGAGGGCTGTTTAAGAATTTCTCGGCCTCCAAAGTGGGGTCTTCTAAATAAAGGTGAATTGATGTTTAGCAGCTTTCCGGGAGTCACTATTATCAGAAAGCAAAACGGAAGACGGGAAATTAGTAAGTATGAATGCCTTTAGGGCAGGAAGCAGAATCATGAAAAAAAAAAATGTTGCCTTGAATGTTCGTACATTTCAAGCGTTATTTGCAACCTTTTTTTCAAATAAATCTCAAAGTTATTATTTTTTGTGACAATTTTATTTCTCTTTTCCGTGCTCACTGCATGCTCCTTAAGATGCTGACAAATCCAGCTTGAAATTGCACGGGCATTTTGGTTGTTTTCATTCCATACATTAAACAGCGTTTCATGGCTGAACTCAAACTTACCTGCTCAAACTTCTTCTTCTTCTTCTTTGGCCATCACAACCGTTTTACGGTCTCGGCCGCTGCCACTAATGCCCGCCACTCGCCTCTGTCCCGAGCGACATTCCACCAGAAGGACACTCCCAGTTTCGCAATGTCTCCCTGCACCTGGTCACGCCATCTCCTCTTTGGTCGACCAGGCGGGGGAGTGCCTCCCAACTCTATCGCATGCCGATTGTACACACGCTTTGCTGGAGCGTTATCATCCATACGGGTAACATGTCCTATCCAGCGCAAACGCTGTTGTTTTATGCGCTTGACTAGGTCAGTGTCCCCATAGAGCTCATACAGTTCGCGATTCGTTCGGATGCGAAATTCGCCGCCAACGTTTAGAGGTCCATAAATCCTCCGAAGAACTTTTCTCTCGAACACGCCAATTGCCGCCTCATCCTCTTTTGTCATTGTCCATGCTTCTGCGCCGTATAGCAGGACTGGGATGATAAGCGACTTGTATAGCGCAATTTTCGTTTTCCGAGAGAGGTCTCTGCTCTTGAACTCCTTATTGAGCCCGTAATAACATCGGTTTGCAAGCGTAGTTCTTCTTCGGATTTCCAGACTGGTGTTGTTGTCGCTGGTAATCGTCGTCCCGAGGTAGACAAATTCCTTAACAACCTGGAAGCTGTAGTCTCCCATTGCAACAGATTGTCCAAGCGTAGACTCACTGCGCGTTGATTGTAGGTACTTCGTCTTATCCTCATTTACCGCTAAGCCCATAAGTTTTGACTGCTTCTCTATCTCTGAGAACGCCTGTTGTACCACAGATTCGCTTTTGCCGATGATGTCAATATCATCGGCATACGCAAGTAGCATGTTATCTCTGGTAAAGATGGTGCCCGTTCTGTTAGCATTTGGGCACTGGCGCAGTATGTACTCCATCAGTAGATTAAAGAAGTCGCACGATAAGGTATCACCCTGCCTAAAACCTCTTTTGGTATCGAAAGGCTCGGAGCGGTCTTTACCTATTTTGACGGAGCTTTGTGTGCTTCTCAACGTCATCATGCAAAGTCGAACGTACTTTGCTGGAATACCAAAGGTAGACAGGGCTTCAAAGAACTTTGACCTTATCGGCGTGTCAAAGGCGGCTTTGTAGTCAACAAAAAGGCTGCTCAAACTTACACTTTAATATTTACTTTTTGTCAGAAATTGTCAGAAAGTTAGTTTATACTCCACAATTCACGGGCACGTTGGTTAAGTATTTATACCCTTGCAAAGGGTATTATAAAATTGTGCGGATGTTTGTAACGCATTGAAGGAAGCACATAAAGTATATATATTCTTGGGCAGCATGACGAGCTGAGTTGATTTAGCCTTATCCGTCTGTCCGTCCGTCCGTCTGTCTGTTTTTATGCTATCTCCTCCGTCAGTTTTAAAGCTATCCTCACCAAATTTTGCACAAAGTCTTTTGGTACATATAGGCTGCACATTTGTCGGAACCGGCTGGATCGGATGACTATAGCATATAGCTGCCATAGGAACGATCGGTCAAAAACTTGTCTTAGTGAGAAAAACTTTTTTGTTTTTAATGGAAACGCCTCTAAAATGCGTATTTCTTAGCTTACTATCCCTTCCCATGATATCACTAAGTTTGGTCGAAATCGGATGACTATAGCATGTAGCTGCCATAGGAACGATCGGTCGAAAAACTAGTTCGAGAGAGGAAAATTTTTTTGTTTTTAATGAAAACGACCTTTTTATTGGCATATTCTTATTTTACATAATTTAACACATCTCTACAAAGTTTTATCAAAATCGGATGACTATAGCATACAGCTGCAGTATGAATGATCGGTCGAAAAAAAGGTCTAGTGAGAAAAACTTTTTTGTTTTAAATGGGATCGCATCCAAATTTCGTAATTAACAGTTTATTATGCTTTTCCATGATTTCACCAAATTTGGTCGAAATCAGACATCTATATACATAGTATAGATCTCATAGAAAAGTAAGGTCCAAAAAGTAGTCTTAGTTAGAAAAACTTTTTTGTTTTCAATGGAAGCTGCAAGGGTATAACTTCCCCTATTTATTTTATTTTATTAAGATCATATTGAATTAAATAAAAAATATTGAGATTCGACATTTTAACTTTGAATGCTTAATTCGCTTAATTCGTGGCCGGGTGGCTCAGCGGCTAGAGTGCGCGACCGCTGTGCATGAGGTCGTGGGTTCGATCAAGCCTCGGAACATCTAATGAAAAGTTTTTTTCTTTGAATAAAACTTTACACCCGGCCAAACCTCTTTGCTGTTGGGGCCAGTATGGCAGTAATTAGCCATGAAAAGCTTCTCAAAACTGCCTTTCGGATTCGGCGTTAAACTGTAGGTCCCTTTCTCTTGTGCTAAAATTAGAAGCGCACAAGCCAAGAGTTTGAGAGAGGCTCGGCTCTGGCCCTTTGGGGCTGTGTCATCTTGACAAGCTAATTTTACTTACTTACTACTTACGCTTAATTCACGGTCCTGGTATATGTTACGAACGTAAAACATTTTTTGTACGAATCGTTGATGTATGGAGTACCACTTTAATTGGTAAGCAGACAAACTGTTGAGTGCATATTGGCCATATAATTCAAAATGTCTCCAGATAAACTTAATTAATATTTGTCGCTATATCTTGAAAATTGAGGGAAATGTGGGAAAACTGATAACAGATTTGGAATCAGGACAGCCCAAATACATACTACGAAAAAATGGAAAACACTAATGGAGGTTGAACAAAATTGGATTTTGTCGTCCTTTGTAATCAGCAGTTTAGACTTATTTAAAAAGCATATATACAAACATGCATAAAATGTTATATTTATGTATACATAGATATATAGACAAACATTCCTAAAAAGTTTGTAGTATGAGGCAAACTAATCCAAATGAGCCACTGTACACCAAAGATTTCCCACTTCAACTGCCACAATATTTATGACCAAGCTACATGAACTCAATATTTTATGCTGGCTTTGCTGTTTTCAGTCCCACCCACCTACTTCTTGCCTTCTCCCTCTTGGCAAAAACACTGCAAATACCATTTTCCTCATCACCATCCTCCGCTCGGCTAATTACTTGGCTCATTTCAATTGTTCGAAACTAATTTATTTCCGTTTGTAATTTAATTGCTAACTCAACTCGTTGCCAGAGCAGAGCAAATTCACAAAACAGGTCAAGCTGCCGAAAACTGACCTTAATCGCACTTTGTGTACAATTACTTTTTATTATATGTAATATACTCGTGTTTTTATTTTTTGCAAACTTACTTGAGTTTTACCTTCAAAGTCCGTGAAACTTTTGGTTTCGCATTTATTTCTAGGGAGGCCGAACATATTGAAATTTAAAATTTACTGCAACAGTATTATTTTACGAGCATTAGGTGAGGTGATATTTGGTTTGGTTTGGTTTGGTTGGCAGAACCAGCATATAAAACCTACTTTTCGTTCAATCCTCAAATTAAATGCCAACACACGAGTACTCTGCCGATTCAGGTTCAGTTGATTTGCCTCTCTCTGCTTACTTTCGCCGGGTAACAGCAATAAAAATTAAGTAAATATTGAGGAGATCTTCAAATGCAAAATAAACCGCTTAGGGGTCTTTGGGTTCGCTCTGCAACAGATGCAGATGCAACCACCACGCCCACGCAACGTTTGTTTGATTTCATCAAAATGCACATAAATTTTCAAACGATTTGATAGTCTGCCTGGCCTGGCCGGCCGGCCGGGTCTCGTCCAGCAAGTGAGACGTTTGTAGCGCCCTGGCCATGTGGGTGGTCAACTAAGATTTGCATTTAGCTCTGGTCTGGTTGGTGGATTTCGATTTCTAAAAAAAGAAAGAAATTTGCATTTAATTGGACAAGCCCGCCACAGGCGCAAAAAGAGACAGAGAGAGAGAGAAGGAGAAATGTGTGACAAATTCAGTTTGTTCTACTTTTGGGGGCGCCTTTTCCTGGCCGCGGGGTAACGCGGGATGCCAGCCGCCATACCACATCACATCAATCAGCAAAGATCTTTGAATTGTTTGTGTTGTTGACTTTTTATCTGCGACAAGATGACGTTTTCAAAAATTGAATAAAAAAGCGATGAGTGAAAGTGAATTTTCGTATGTTGGTGTTGTTGTTGTAGTTGGTGGTGTTTGTTGCTGCTGCTGCAGTTGTTGTCATTTCTTTTGCCTAGTTGTAATGTGTAATGTTTGCAACCGTCAACAAACAGCAACGCAGTTCCAGCTTCTCATTGTCTGTGTGTGTTTTCGTCTTTTGATTGTCTCTGGCGATAGCCAATTGAGATTTTCATTTGTCAGTCAAAAAACGACCCAACGACGCACAGTGGGGTCGTTTGAAGGATTTTCGTTTGAAAAATTATAACTTAAACAACTCCACAGGTTGGAGTCCTGTCGTCACAACTGTGGAACTTAGTGGTGGACGATATATTAAGGAGGTACGACAGGAAGGATCCTAAAATGACTGCTTATGCGGATTACTTATGCACACCTGTAAAGGAAGTATGTCCATCTATCCTTCCGAAAATAGCCGCAAGTCAATTACCTAGGTGACGTCTTAGACAGCAAGCTGTGTTGAAGACCCAACTTAGAGGAAACGGTGAAAAGGTTACAATCGCGCTAGCTGCTTTCAAGAAGTTGTTGAGCAATCCAAGGGGCTATGATCCTCATCCTCATTAGTGCTTTGGGAAACGGATATGAAAACAGGGTAATCCCGGATGTAAAAGCTAATGGTTTGCGATTCGTGTTTAATAAAGTTGGTAGGGGAGATGGGGTGTAGTGATCATAGTTTTGTTTTTCGAACATACCTTCGCCAAAAACCAATATTTATTCGTTCCCTAAATTGTGTAATTCAGTTAAAAGAAGCATGTTACTTTGCTCATCTGTGATTTTTTGACATTTCGAAAATTTGTGGGGTGTTATGAGCCACCCATTTAAAAGTTAAAAATTCTTGATTTTTAGTAATTATTCCTTATTAAATCAAAAAATAGGGGAAAGTTTTGCTCGGCCGAATTTTTTGCAGCTTCCATTGAAAACAAAAAAGTTTTTCTAAGACTACTTTTTGGACCTTACTGTTCTATGGGATCTGAACTATATAGATGTCTGATTTCGACCAAACTTGGTGAAATCATGGAAAGGCATAATACACTGCTAATTACGAAATTTGGAGGCGATTCCATTTAAAACAAAAAAGTTTTTCTCACTAGAACTTCTTTTTCGACCGATCATTCTTACTGCAACTATATGCTACAGTCATCCGATTTTGAAAAAACTTTGTAGGAATGTGTTAAAGTATTTAAAATAAGAATATGCCAATAAAAGGGACGTTTTCATTAAAAACAAAAAAGTTTTCCTCACTCGAATTAGTTTTTCGACCGATCGTTCCTATGGGAACCAATATAACTTTTTATATGCTATAGTCATCCGACTTCGACCAAACTTTGTAGAATGTGTAAAAGTATATAAAACTAGTGTATGCTAATGATAAGGACGTTTTAATTAAAAACAAAAAAGTTTTTCTCACTAGAACTACTTTTCGACCGATCGTTCCTATGGCAGCTATATTCTATAGTCATCCGTTTGCCACTAAACTTTGTAGAATTGTGTAAAAGTATATAAAATAAGTGTAAGCCAATAATAAGGACGTTTTCATTAAAAACAAAAACGTTTTTCTCACTAAGACTAGTTTTTCGACCGATCGTTCCTATGACAGCTATATGCAAAAGTCATCCGATCCGGTCGGTTACGACAAATGTGCAGCGTATTTGTACCAAAAGACTTCGTGCAAAGTTTGGTGAGTATAGCTTTAAAACTGACGGAGGAGATAGCATAGAAACAGATGGACAGACGGACAGGGCTAAATCAACTCAGCTCGTCATGCTGATCAAGAATATATGTATATACTTTATGTGGTCGGAGATGCTTCCTACTATGCGTTACAAATAACGGACTATAACATCCTCTTTACCTCTGAAGTGCTGCCCATCACCGTTGCGACCGTTGCTGCTACAAATAAATGTTTGTTTTCCTTAAGACTCGACAATCGTTCATCCGATCTTTACCAACCCCTTGGCTGATCGATAAATAATCTTGATTTCAAAATATGTCCCGAATGTTCGAACCTTCTATCTATTAAACTAACGGAGATATCACGTTTACTCTAAATTTCGGGTGCGGGAGGGGGCGTGGCAAAAATTGAATAAACTTGATCTGCCTGCAAGTATAAGAAGTGTTTGTCCCATAGACGTCAAACCTCTATCTCTTACCATCTCTAAGATCTGATCTTATCTGTACGGACAGTCAGACGGACAGGGCTATATCGACTCGGCTGTAAATGCTGATCAAGAATATACTTTTTATGGTCGGAGATTTTTCCTTCTGCCTGTTACAGTCCCTCATAAAACAGCTGTCCGATCTACTAAGCCTCCTTTGTTGTCAAGAGCAGAGAATTACTAGATACGCGAAGTGCCCTTGCTGACTTCGCTGGAAGGTGCCTTAAATACAAACTTCCCAAAAAATTATACCTTTTGCTGAAAACGGAATGCATTAAATGGACTTCTCATTACAAACTCTCTATGGTTTCAAATATAGCTTATCACCTAAGGGCCTATTTTCCCTACTTTCAGAGTGACCAGGTTGTACTAACAATGTTTTGCATAAGCCTATTACTGGCGAAATTCATAGAGTGCTCTATCTAAGCCTCTTAAGCGTGTAGTTAACGTCAATTTACATTATTTATTCATTATACCAGTTACTTGTAGAGTAAAAAGGGTTTACTAAAGTCGTGTAAATGTATGTAACAGGTAAAAGGAAGCATCTTGTTTATCATAAAGTATATATATTCTTGATCAGCGTCAACTGTCAAGTCGATCCGTTTGTCTGTCTGTATGAACAACTAGATCGCAGATACTAAAAGCGATGCTCTATCCCCTCCCGCCCGCAAAAAAAAATGTTGAAAACCTCCTACAAATTTTCATAAAGATCGGCAGAGTATAAGGTTATAAAAACTAACATAATGTTAATAAGGTGACATGACAAAACGCCCACGGACAAAAGGCCCATATGAAAAATTTCAATCATTACTCCTGACACTAATTATGTCCTGACACTAAGCCCATGGGCGTAATGTCCGTATTCAACTTTAAATGACATTAAACGCACAGTGAAGAATATAACACTTGACCAATTTGTGCTTTCCATACATCAGTACTAGTTCTACAAGTGGATTCAAATGTTTTTATAAAAGAGTATTAAGTCTGTTTTCAATTTGTTGCAAGATTTGGTATGCACGCAGGGTTGATAAACCACAGACTCAGTACTCGATAGTTTTTTCTGTGCTAGGTGCTGCCGAAAACAAGCCGTCAGGTGACCGGTTCGGCACAGTACTCCCTGACGCTCATACAAATATAGGTAAACATCCGGCAGTCACTTAAGGGTAATCAGAGACTATAAATGAAATGTCAGATGCAGAGCAGGCGATTTTGGTCCCGCATATTCTCTGTTAACCATTCGGCTGTTAGTTTAGGGCAGGGGCCGGGAAAAAACTCAATCCCATTTTTGCATTGGTGTGTGTGAGAGCAGCGCAAAAACTGATTCAATCGAGACGCATCTAAACAAGAGCCGAACACGAAGCGCAGCGACGCTTATAGTGCTTATACTGTGTGTAAGCCGCTGCTTTTGAGAGCTTTCCTATGCCCAGTAGATAGCGACGTGCCGGACTCTGGTTTAGGGTAACCATAGGCCTGGCCGATCAGCACTGCTTCACCAGAGTTTGTGTACTAAATGTCAGCTATCCGCCAGGTGATTTCAGACAACCATCAGCTTCGGTATATTCGTTAACGGACAGTCTGTAAAGGATAACCGTAAGCGATGCCGCACACAGCCCGAATGGCATAGCCGAGCGAGCTCCTTCTTAATCTCTTGGCTTGCGTGCTTCTAATTTCCCTAAAATAGACAGTTTAGATGGCCAGAGATGGTATTGCAAACATACACACCACCCGCTATATCACAATCGGCCAGATTACTAGCACTGAACATGAAATGTCGTGCGGCCGCCAGGTGATTTTGGGACATCGTTCGCTAGCCTAAAAGTCGCCCCATTCCTCATGAAGAAGTTTTGAACTTATAAAGTTGCTCCTCTTCTTTGATATGCAAGAGGCACATATTTTGTTTTTCACCCTGCAGGATCTCAAATTAACCTGGGCGAAAAGTCCGATGAAATGTGGGCAATATGTCCGAATTTAATGAGGACATAAGACCCATAACGTTTTTAAGTTTAATTTCGATGCTTACTACGATTAATTTTTTGTCATGTCACCGTTAATAAGTTTACATTAATGTTAATGGACTGTTAATTAACATAAGGAAGGCTTTTAAAAATTTATTCCCCTCAGTAGCTGGTATATCGAAGTCGGACAGGGCCGTGTTTTACTTAAGCTCTCGCTTTAAGCCGGTCCTGAATCGAATACTACTGAACCGGTTCGCTTCATTCCAACAGGATCGTGAACCGAACTTTTATAATTCTTTAAAAAAATTTCAAAGTTCGATACTTTTCGCAAATGATTTTTAACCACAATTCTTTATAGATTTTTAATCAATTCTCTATTTATTGATTAATTCACCAACAGGTTGATTTTTGCAACACTTTTCGGTTTGAAGCTCCACTGTGCGATATCCAAAAGTCTGTCAATGACATAGAAAGAGAGTTTAAAGCATGATATGTACTTGTTGTTGTTTTTAGACTGATTAGACTTTTGTTGCGCAGGTATCTGCGTTTCACTTTCTTTTACATTTTATTTCTCCAAACTCAACTCAGTCTCTGGGCACGTGTTTTGGTGCACTTCATCAGATCTTGACCGGAAATGCAAGAACCACCATTTGAAAATTGTTTTTGTCGGTTAAGCATCGCTGGCGACCTCTTGGTCGTCGTACTAAATTCATTTTTAATGATTTTCAACTTGTCCTTCGAAATTAATTACGCCCTTTACTTTAATGTTTGAACTTTACACTCCGTGCATACAAACTTCGTACATAAATCTCTTACCTGACAGAGAAGCTAATTATGTTGGCAATCTTTTAATTATGCCCGCAATTTGGATAACTCAAACACAAAACAAAAGCCGACCCACAAAATTGTTTCCCTGCTTCTTCTACCCAAGTGGGTCTTATTACAAACAATTCTTGTCACTAATTACAATGTAGAAGAACAAAATAATAACAACAACAAAAAAACGAAATGCTAAAAAAAACATCAACAAATGTAACTGGGTCAAGTTGTTGTCGTCGTCAAACTGAAATAAAAATAAAAAAAAACTGTGGAAAAACTCAAGATCTTGTTTATCTGCGGTTTTACTTTGCGTTTGCGTTTTCATTTTGTCTGTCTTGAATGTGCTTTAGAGGCTAAGCCAAGTAGATGACGGGCCCTTACGGCGAGAGTCTTAATTAAGTTTTCGCCCCCACCAAGTAGCCCGCATCAAAGAATCGCAACGGGAGCTCTGGCTTTTTGTGTCTAAGAACTTAACTACTTTAACCGCTTGAATAATTTTCTAAATATTCGCTTAAATTGCACCTGTTGCGTTTCTGAGACACGGCAAACTTCCTGGCAAACCCGAAAACATAGCTTAGATTATCGAACCAAAGGTTTCTTTATGAATTGAAGCTACAATTGACTTTAAGCATATTTGACTATCAGTTGTTGAATGGGCCACCATTATGCGTTTGAACAACAATATTGTTAATGAACTTTCACTATGTCTACCAAAACGGCCTGCCAGTCGAAACCAGATTGTCGTCATTAAAAGGAAGTTGTAGATCTTCTATGTGAATCGACTAGGTTTGTATTGCCATTATATAGCTCGACTTTTGTAGCAATATTTTATCTCATTTCGCAGTCAAAAATCGAATTTTTATGGCCGTCGTAAAAAGGTGACGACGCGTCGTCAAGCCTCTTCAATAGTTAGTTATCGCCCACGGTTGTAAAGCATATGCAATGGCTACTTAAGGGTAGTGTATTCCTTCAGATGCCATTTTTTTAAGGGTTTACAAAAGGTTAAATTACACAAAAACTAAAAGTGATATTACCAAGTGGTTTTCTTTATACAATAGGTAATTGGTTAAATTAAACTTGGAAATTTTTGTTGTTGCTGTTGCTGCGGTTGTTGTATTTCGGTTCAAAGTCGGCATAATAATTTAAAACATAGGCCCATGTTTCACATGGTTTGTTGAGAACGGATTATGCGAAATTAAAAATGAAAACGGTGTTTTGTTAAGAATTGATCTAGTTATGGTGCCTTTTAGGATATTTGAGATCGTTCAATAAACAGCGGAGTTATGGGGTTTCAAAGTCAAAATTTCGAAAACCGAACTTTTTTTACCCCTTTAATTGGTCCTAACTCTGATATTTATTTACCGATCCAAAATATCCCAGAAGACACCAAAATGGTGGGTATTAGGACTTATTTAAAAAAATATAATGTATAATGGGTAATATAAATAGGATTTGCAAATGGCTTGTTGGTGTGACAGCACCTGAAAGTGTACTGACGAAGGCTTTGCCATGGCGGCAGCCGAAACGGCCGTCTACACAGCCACAGCTACTGTTCATGTTCATATGTATTTTCCGTTGAATTTCTGGTTGATTATTAAACTATATTCAAACCTCGACCTTGAGCCTGCTAACATTCACTTTGACTAAAATCAAAATAGGTCGTTAAACCCATATTTAGATAGAAAAAAGAATTTTAAAATGGGTCAACAGTTACTTTTGTTATCGTCGGAAAGTGGTATCGAGATATTCGAACTAAAAGTTTCGACAACTGTTCTCGATCAAATAAAAACTATTTTCAAAGGATTTTAAACATGGATTTGATGCATTTCTGTATTAGCTTTCACCCAGAAAAAAAATTTTCAAAAAAATCGGATTCGTAGTTCCTGAGAAATTTGGGTTAAACATTGTAGACACATTGTAAAAAAGTAATATCGTAGGGAAACGTAGGGAAGTATACAATTGTGATTCTGCAAATTTTTCATATTTTTAAATAAAAAACTAATGTTTATTAACTTTTTCATGATTTTTTAATGTTTTTTTTTCGAAAACAACAGTTGATTTGCAAAAAAAAATTTGAAATCAACGTGCATAAAAATAATTTAAAAAAAAAAACCATATTTCTATGATGGGTAAATCTCTTACAAACATTTTTTGCTCTCGTTTATCAAAATCGGATTAAAAGACTTCCGCATTTGCAGCATTTAGTGAAATGACCCAAATTTAATGTTTTATTACTCAAAAGTTTTTGATCCCGGCTTCTAAATAGTTAAGCCATATGTAAAATTTCACTCTGAATTCAAATCTGCTCAGAAATATGGTGAAAGTAGAACGGTTTTTGAGAAATCGCCAAATTTTGATTTTCATGTTTTGATACCAGAATACCATTTTCTCTGGATTTAGTTCACCGATTTTTGGGTCGAAAATTATTTCTCTAAAAACGGAAGGTTTCATAAATGAAGAAGTTATGGCACTTCAAAGTGGGTTTTTTTTTTTAAATTTTGATTTTTCAAGTTTTGGCTGCCTTTTATTAAGTTTTTATCCGTCTTTTCATAAAAATTTCTCCGGCTTCAGACAATTAAATGATAGAATAATGTCTTAACAAAAATTCAAAATTTTATAAAAATAAACGCTACATTCACAAAGTAAACATACCTCTTCTTGAGAGTTTTATTAATTGTTGTTTTGCATGCTCTCCGAGCCGTAGCTCTACGCTTTTTATACCTTTGCAGAGGGTATTATAAAATTGTGCGGATGTTTGTAACGCATTGAAGGAAGCATCTCCGACCACATAAAGTATATATATTCTTGATCAGCATGACGAGCTGAGTCTGTCCGTCTATCTGCTTCTATGCAATCTTCTCCGTCAGTTTTAAAGCTATCCTCACCAAACTTTGCGCGAAGTCTTTTGGTATAAATACGCTGCACATTTGTCGGAACCGGCCGAATCGGATGACTATAGCACATAGCTGTCATAGAAACGATCGGTCGAAAAACTAGTCTTAGTTAGAAAAACTTTTTTTGTTTTTAATGGAAACGCCTCCAAAGTACGTATTTCTTAGTTTACTATCCTTTCCCATAATTTCACTAAGTTTGGTCGAAATCGGATGACTATAGCATACAGCTGCCATAGGAACGATCGGTCGAAAAACTAGATCTAGTGAGAAAAATTTTTTTGTTTTTAATGAAAACGTCCTTATCATTGGCATACACTTATTTTATATACTTTTACACAATTCTACAAAGTTTGGTCGAAATCGGATGACTATAGCATGTAGCTCCCATAGGAACGATCGGTCGAAAAACTAGTTCGAGTGAGGAAAACTTTTTTGTTTTCTAATGAAAACGTCCTTTTTATTAGCATATTCTTATTTTATAAACTTTAACACATTTCTATAAAGTTTTATCAAAATCGGATGACTATAGCATATAGTTGCAGTATGAATGATCGGTCGAAAAAGAAGTTCTAGTGAGAAAATCTTATTTGTTTTACATGGGATCGCCTCCAAATTTCGTAATTAACAGTGTATTATGCATTTCCATGATTTCACCAAGTTTGGTCGAAATCAGACATCTATATAGAATAGATCCCATAGAAAAGTAAGGTCCAAAAAGTAGTCGAAGGTAACTTTCCTCTGTTTTTGTTAAATAAGTCACATAGGAGTATCTAAACAAAACAAAGTCACATCAGAGAGGAATTTAAAATACAGACATTTAAAGAATACCTCTCTGACACTAATATATAACTAGAATATTGAGATTTTGCTAGTCTTTTTTCAGTTTACAACCAGAGAAATGAAGAACGAATCGGCGAGAACGAATTCTTCTTGGTTTTAGTATTTTTCTTCTTGGGTTTTTTTTAAGAAGAAATCTTCTCGGATCCAAGATCACAATCGTTCTTGACTTCGAGCTTGATGGCGTGGGAAGTGCGGTGAGCCAAAAAACGGAGAGCGCGAGCAACAAATGAGAACAATTCTCTCTCTCGCTCTCCGCATTGGCTGGTGGCACCGTCTTTTAATAATACGACTTAAGCGCCGCGCTAAACACCAGAGGTGTGGTGTTGATGGCTGAGCGGTGGTGTCAGTGAGTGCAGGCTTTCGAGGTCCCAAATTCGAGTCCCAGTAAGATTAAGTAATTTTTTTATAATAAAATTTATTGTTACTAGAGCACTACTTATTTGACATAGATAATCCATAAAACATACTTAAAGTATAATAAAAAGTTGTGTTAAGCACAACTGAAGTGTACAAAGTGGATTATGATTAAGAATAATGTAGCCTGGTTACGGATAAGTTTTGTTCTTTAAGTCCATATGAATCGTGGTACAAATTTTCAATCTTGGATACGTTCTTGGGGGTATACTTTTTACCTCTTGCGTCTTCTTATAATAACGCCTCCCCCTCGTCTTCTCAACAACGGGCAGTCTGTTCGGATGACCCCTTAGTCGGTCTAATAGTCGCAGCCTTTTATTAATAGTATCACCTTTTTCGGACTTTTTCTCTTCTTTCTCGGTGTGGCTGATTTTACTAACTCGCACCTTGTTTAGATGGGATTTTTGCTTGCCATTTTGTCCCTCTCGCGTTTGCCTTTACTTGGCTTTGTTCTTCTGATTTTTTGTTTTGCAGTTTTCTATACTAGCATGAGGGACTTGGTAAGCTGGTTGATGTGTGTGCTAAAAGTCAACCTCTTATAAGTAAACTCCCAATTTTGTTCCTACTTATGCGGGGTATTCGTATACAAAATACGCCTTACGCGTAGGTATAGTAACACTTAACTTGGCAGTTGTTCAGTTGCCCAACTGCCAAAACGGTTTTGTTGGTGATATCCGTGCACTATATTGCTCCCCGCAGTCTGCCATAAGACCGTGTTTCCCACCCCCTCCTCACCCCTACTCCCCCTCCCTGACCAACCCCTCCCCGATCGAGCCATTTTTTGCTTGCAACCAAGAAGATTTATTCTTGATATCAAGAAGACAAATTCTAAGACCAAGAATACTCTTCTTGAATTTCTATTCTTGATTTCAGTATTTTTCTTCTTGGATCCAAGAATATTCGTTCTTGCCGTACTTTCAACATTAAATATTCTTGATATCAAGAACGTTCTTGCTTTTTTCTCTGAGTGTAAGAATCACATCTTAAGCCAAATAAGAATGAACATTGAGCACTAGGAGTTTCTATTGCAATTTTTATGGAAAGCCGGAAAAAAGTTAATGAAAAGCAGCAAAAACTTGAAATATCATAAATTTTTTTACAAAAATCAAAATTTGAACCGGCGGCGTGGCAAAAATTGAAAATAAACTTGATCTGCCTGCAAGTTTACGAAGCATACATATGGAGCATACATGACAAACCTCTACCTCTTACCATCTCTGAGATCTGTACGGACAGACGGACACTTTTGCATAAACTAATTATACTCTGTGTACCTCTAGTACAGAGTATAAGAAGGGTTTTCTGTTTTGATTCAAGAAATTTTCTCATTCGAAGTCAAGTTATAAGACAATGGCTTAATTATGAACAGGTTGAAGCCAGGGGGCGACAAGGACGGGCAGCATTTCTAAGATTTTAAGCTATAAAGAATTGCTTTAACAATCCACATACCCTTTTTCAGCGTTTTCCAAGCAGTTTTCCTCCCAAAAATTCGAAAGGTGACATCGTCGAAATTGATGGCCATTGCCCATGCGGCGGCAGTCTATAAAATTATTTCGCGAAAGTTGTCGCACAATATGGCAAAGTGTTTACTTTATTTTCTGTTAGTTGTATTTTTTTTTTTCGTAAATTTTTTATTAGATTGTAATGTTTATGCTGCTGCTGCTGGCTAGTGAAGTTGCCAGTCGCCACATTTTGCAGCCATAATTCAACTAATTAAATGCACATGAAAAATTCAGCACTTAAAAAGGCAAACGACAAATGGAACGAACACGGGTCGAAAGCGGCAAAGGGGGGAAGGGGGACAGATGAAATGCCAAAGCCAAAAACTTTAAATGAAACGCGCTGGGAAATATTTCAAATTGAAATGAAAATTAAATGAAATGACTGAATTTTGAACAAGTGAAAGAGACATTGGCGAGTGGCTGGCTTTGGATTGGGAATGGATGCAATTTGGCTTTTTAATGGGCCTGGGAATGCATCAATTTTAGCCATTTGAAATTTGATATGGGAGAATGATGAATCAAGGGAATACGATTGTCTGAAATTTTTGGATAGTTGGTTAAATTATATTTGGTATTTGTATGCAAATGTTTTTCCAGCTGGTTCTCTTTGTTCGTTTTGCTTTACCATATGAAGCCAAGGTTGACAAAGTTGAGGGTCGAAAACTGAACCCGAATCGGACCTTCTTAAGGTTTTTGGATCTAACATTTAGTCATTCTATATCTATCTTCTAGATAAGTATATCGGAAAGATCGCCTAAAACGAAAACTTCCTTTATTGATTCAAAGTGTTATTCCTTCTAGAGTAAAATAGTGTTGAACGTTTGAATTTAACCCAAAAATACTTAGCTCTGCTGGGAGAATCTACAATGTACCCGACCACAACTCACCGCGGTGCACTCCCACCACTTCATTAGAAAACATTCTTCTTGATGACACATTACTGTCACTTTGCGTTATGAGCTAAATTTATTGATGCTGGTTCTCTACCTACCTCCTCCTCCTCCTCCAGCCCCTCCCCTCGAATCCCCACAAAGCTCATCGACCCAACTAAAAAGAATATTCTCGTGTCAGCGCATGCCAAAAGTATTTCTGAGAGGCCTCATTGGGAAATGTCACCATGCATCTTGTCCGGAAAGCATTTGGGCATTTGATTTGTGTGCGGCAGGGAAAAAACAAAAACAAGACCTCGTGGTCTAAACTAAAAGAAATCTCATTTCGTAATGCCGACGCCAAGGAAAATCAGAAAAACAAAACCGCTGACATCTTTGCTCCGGCAAAAACAACTGCACCTAATTTATAGGAAAATGCCCATGGAATTTGTGTGCGGAATTTGGGAAACTTCGTGACATAAATTAGCCAAGCGGCGCGCTTTGCAATGGGTTAGTGGTGCAAATGCTGTCGTGGCTGATGCAACCGCCCGCACAGTTTTTCAATTTAATTATCATAATTATTGCTAATTATTCAACATTTTGTTAAGCGCGTGTAACTAATGGATGTTTCTGCGGGCATTTCACTTTCTTCTGGCGTAATAATATAGTCCAAGACCATCGATTCGTTTTGCCCAGCGATGCGTAAGCAGCTCCTTCTGCGGTAATCATTTAATTTGAAATCAGCGGCTCTTTGTTTTAATTTTAGTTTTAGTTTATTTTTATGTAATTACCGGTTAATTACTAGCAATTAAAATGCAACGCATTAAGTCTCGTGTCAGGTTGTCGAGGGCGGAGTTTCTGTTGCGCCTGTCAAGATTTATATATTTGTGTTCAATTTTACGAGCGGAGCGCGAACGCGAGCAAAATGAGGTCAAGAGCTGGCGGCAGGAGCCCAGCGAGCAGCTGCAGTCGATTCCCACTTTATCGATGGGTTTTATGTTTTTGTTTTTGGCCTGCTTTGGCATTGCATAATCATCATAATTTGTTGTCCACTTGCTGTCCACTTGAGTTGCACTTTTTCTTTTGATCAAGTGCAGCAAAGATTGAAGCTCCACTTCCATGTGCATATACATAATTATTGCTATACCCTAACAAAAAAGAGAGAGAGACAGTTTTCACAAATGGATTAATGCAGTTGGAAATGCAATAATATTAGATGGAAACAAAGTATATGATAGATTAGATTAATTATGGGAATCCCGCGCAGGTGCAAAATGCACCTGTTCAATATGATTGAACCAGAGCTAGCAAATAACAATTGACCATTTTTCGTTGTCCAAAAATTTATATTTATATTTATTTATTTCGCCAAAGGATAACCTTAACTGGCTACAATAAAACTTAAAACTAACAGTAACAATTTAACTACAAAAAGAAGTCCCTAAGAAGTCGTTTAACAATAATATTGTCGATGCTAAAGTCAAACCGCATGCCAACTGGGAGACGATTGTACTTCAACAGGGCTTTAAATATCGGCTCATTATTGGCATAATTCGCCCTATGAGTTGCTATTCTAAAGGGGACCAAGTCACGCAAAGATCTGGGCGGAACATTGAAAGGAATCTTGTCCAGTATTATAGGACAATTAATATTGCCGACTACAATGTCATTTAAAAAATTAAAGACGCAATTGTCCTTCTATCCTCAAGGGTGGAAAGATGCAATAGGCGACATCTACTCAGATATGGTGGAAAAGGCTCCGAAAAATGTAAATGACGAGTGCAAATTTAAGGAATCGTTTCTGCAGGCGCTCAAGCCTGTTTATGTGAACGGCAGCAGAAGGATTCCAGATAAACGAAGCATATTCAAGCCTAGAACGCACTAAGGCAGAATACAAACTTAGCCGCGTATAGGGATCGTTAAATTGCTTGGAATTGCGCTTTACAAAGCCAAGCATTGAATAAGCTTTAAGGAGGATATAATTTAGATGCTCAGAAAATTGAAATTTGGAGTCAAACACCACCCCCAAATCCCCATACTGCCGTCTCAAAGCGTGATGACTAATGGAATACGATGTTAATATCGGCAGTTTGCGCTTTACATATGTAACAAAGAAGCATTTTGAGAAGTTAAGAGTTACTTACGGCCTCTTAAGCAAAGAGTCAGAGATGAGCCGTTCTCATCGGCTCTTGAACACTTCACTCTTTGCTCAACGAACAACCAATGGTCTTGATTCGCTTTTGCTCTGTTCATTTGCTGAACGAATCGACGGGAGCGAAAATTATAAAAGTCACTTGCGTTTGTGTGTGTGTATGTGAGAGTGGGTTGTCTATTTGAGCTTGTGACTCGCACAAGAGAAACGAAGTGTTCTGCTCAGAGCGAGAGCAAGCGTGCTGGGTTTTTTCGGTTTTGTTATTGAGCAGACCGCAAAGAGAAAAACGATCAATTGTTATTTACGAGCTCTGGTTTGAACACAGGAGATTGTTCTCATTGTTATTATCATGTTAATCCGTGCTGTTTGACGAGTACACATAATTGCCTTTGCTAAATTTTCAACAAAATTCAAAGTCAGCTCAAAATTGGATAGATTATCAGGCATCCCAGTCGGACTTGACTGCATGCCAGAAGCGCATCCCGTGTACAACTTTTTCCACTAAGAAGTAGTTGCAAAAACCTGCAATCTTCCTTTCGCTTTTGGAAGAAAAAGAAAAAACGAAGCGACGTTTGCATGGGTTGTTGTTGGTTCAACTTCGTAAAAACGCTCGGCTCTCTCTGCTCCATGCTGCATGCGTGCCATTAGAAGGGAAGTTTGCATGCTCTGCTGACTTTATGCCTTCCAGCATATGGCGAAAAGAACATGTTTGGAAAAAGCGAACGGTCGTCTATCGTTCGGGTCTCATTTCGCATATTGGTTTCCAATAGCACGGGTGCTGCATGCGTGCCATAAGAAGGGACGTTTGCATGTTGTGCAGACTTCTTCGCTTCTAACCTACTGCCAAAAGGAAAGTGCATCAGTTTTCATACAGATTATATGACTTCTATCTTAAAGCAAAAGTTGGTAGTGCATTCTTCCTAGTAAAAAGAAGTGTGCCGAAGGCATTCTTTTGGGAACCACGTTCCGACTGGGATCGTCTCAATTCCACTACTTTTTGAAAAGTAATCCGTAATCGTCCTCAGGATTTTGGCCTGGAAGACCCTGATTTTGTTCAGGTGGGTCTTCGCGGCGATGCCATACACCTGAGCGCCGTACCTCCAAATCGATGCCAGGATCACTTTGTATATGAGAACCTTGTTCCTTAGCGAGAATTTGTTGTTGGCGTTGAGTAGCCAACTCATCCTCTTCGCCTTGCTGTGAAGCTTGCCTGCAACTTCGGCGGCGTGTTGTTTAAAGGTAAGCCTCTTGTCAAGTGTCACTCCAAGATAATTGAGGCCAATTTGTGAGGGAAGACCTCCATGCAGGAAGACGCCAGGGCTACTGTCTCTTCTGAGCGTATGGGTGACAGATACGCACTTTTCGGGGTTGATGGAGATGTTCCAGTTGCCGAGTATACGCATCTGTCACGCGCCATGATCGCTGTGTCGTCGGCGAAGGAGGCGATTAGAAGGTCCTGCGGCTCCTCAGTTGGAATGTCCAGTATATTGAAGGGTTGGTAGTGATTCCAGATGATATTCGTGTGCTAAGCCAGACTGCGTTTTCAGAAATTGTCCATCACGTCGAGATTTTTAGTAATTTTTGTTTAAAGTTGCTTAAAGTGTCTATTTGGACCCTTTTTAGGAGCGTTTTTCGGGGAATTCATTCTATTGGTTGGACCCTCTTTGATACCAAAAGTACCACTCCTTAGCTTTGAAATGAACGATCCCGAACAATTCTGCGATTTTTACCAATGGAGATATACCTCTTTTAGCACTTGTGTAAGACTCCTTGCTGGTGCCCGAAAGTATGCAACGGGTGGAAGATACTCTAATATGTTTTCGTTTCCTAAAAACAGTTAAGTAGGCTGGTCAATTGTAATGCACCAGAAAAAAAACCCCCCACAAGGCTCTTCAGTTTCTAAAAATCTGCTCATTTTTTGTCTTCGTTTGTTAAATTTAATGTAATCGTCTCTCTTTAGGCACCTACAGTAATCTGCTATCATGTTAATGTCCCACCATCCCTGGTATCTTTTCTCCATTTCTTTAATATCCTGGTGGAACCTCTCACTGAAGAGCATGGTGAGGTTTTTTTTTTAATTTTGTTGCTGGATCATTACTAATGAGAGTCCAACCAATAGAATGGATTCCCCGAAAAACGCTCCTAAAATGGGTCAAAAAGGCAATTTCTGAAAATGCAGTCTTGCTTAGCACACGAAAATCATCTAGAATCACTACCAACCCTTCCATATACTGGAAAAATTTCGAATTTCGTTGTCTTGTGTAATCAACCAGAAAAATCACCAGAGAATACCTATGAACATGAACAGTAGCTGAGGCTGTGTAGACAGCCGTTTCGGATGCCGCCATGGGAAAGCCTTCGTCAGTACACTTCCAGTTGCTGTCACACCAACAAGCCAGAGTTGAGAACTCCAATTGCACAAATAGCACAAAATTTCTACTAGTCCTTAAGCTCCGTTGTTTAGGGTAGCTGAAGGTACATATATGCATTGGCGTTGAAGGTTGTTCAATGTATCTCTGTTGTTTGTGGCCACTATTTTTATACCCTTGGATATTATAAAATTGTCCGGATGATTGTAACGCTTAGAAGGAAGCATCTCCGACCACATAAAGTATACATATTCTTGATCAGCATGACGAGCTGAGTTGATTTAGCCCTGTCCGTCTGTTCGTCTGTTTCTTTGCTATCTCCTCCGTCAGTTTTAAAGCTATCCTAACCAAATTTTGCACGAAGTCTTTTGGTACAAATGTGCTGCACATTTCATAACAGTCATAGGAACGATCGGTCGAAAAACTAGTCTTAGTGAGAAAAACTTTTTTGTTTTCAATGGAAACGCTTTCAAACTTCGTATTTTTCAGTTTTGTATACTTTCTCATGATTCCACTTAGTTTGGTCAAAATCGGACATCTATATAGTATAGCTGTCATAGAAAAGTATAGTCTGAAAAGTCGTCTTAGTTAGAAAAAATTTTTAGTTTTCCATGGAAATGACCTAAAAATCGGCATATATTTATTTGTTATGCTTTCACACAATTCTACAAAGTTTTGTCAAAATCGGGGAAGTATAGCCTATAGCTGCCATAGGAACGATCGGTCGAAAAACTTGTTCTTGTGAGAAAAAACTTTTTTATTTTCAATGGAAACGTCCTTATCATTGGCATATATTTACTTTATATACTTTTGCACAATTCTACAAAGATTTGTCAAAATTGGATGACTATAGCATAGAGCTGCAGTTCAAATGATCAGTCGAATAAGAAGTTCTAGTGAGAAAAACTTTTCAGTTTTAAATGGGATCGCCTCCAAATTTCGTACTTCTTAGTTTGCTATGCTTTTCCACTAAGATTGGTCGAAATCGGACATCTATATATGTAGAATAGCTCCAAAGAAAAGTAAGGTACGAAAAGAAGTCTTAGAAAAACTTTTTTTCTGTTCAATGGAGGCTGAAAGAGTATACAAAACTTCGTCCGAGCCGAAGTTAGCTTTCCCCTATTTTTGTACACTTGACTTCCTTCTGGCTGTTACATACTTTTGCACAAACTTAATATACTCTGTGCACTTTCGTATACTCTGTGTACCTTTATCCCGGGTGTGGCTCAGCGGCTAGTGTGTGCGATCGCTGAGCAAGTGGTCGTGTGTTCGATCCCGCCTCGGAATATCTAATGAAAAGTTTTTTCTTTGAATAAACTTACACACACGGTCACCCCTCACTGCTGTTGGCGCCAGCTTTGTAGTAATTAGCCATGCAAAAGCTTCTCAAACTGCCGTTCGGATTCGGCGTTAATCTGTAGGTCCGTTTCTCTTGTGCGAAAGTTAGGGGGCTATGTCAAGCCGTTTTACTTTTACTTACCTTTGGTACAGAGTATAAAAATCGAACCAGTCCTTATTCTAATAATTGCCCCCAATAACTTCGGTCAGTCGAATATTCATTATTTTTCCCACACATCGGCGACATACCGAATCGTTTACTTAGAGCATTTAGCTATCGACCTACTGCCTCCCCTTGTTCGCCTTATTTCTTCTTCTGCTTCTTCTGGGCTGTTGAAGTTCGTGTTTGTTTTTCACAACTGCCCGGTATTTAAATTGTCTTCAATTGCGCACATTACATAATTAAGACAGCAGCACCGAAGTCGAAGCTGGGGCTGACCGGCAGTGTCTGTCTGTTTAGTTGACTGACTGACAGCCCATCAACATCAACAAAATGCTCAACACCTAACAAAACTGAATAAAAAATAAACCACACAAAATACTCATGACTTTCCCGCTTTGGAGTTTAGTTGTTGCATTTGTCTGGGCCGGACTTGGCTGCATTTTCGATGCATCATCGCATAATCAAAGAGTCATAAAAACCAATAATCATTATTAAGCAAAACAAGCCAATTAATGCAGCAGCAGCAGCAACAACCACAGTAATTAAATGAAAATAAAACACTAAGATTTGGCCAACATTGCGAGACAGTCATGAAAACGGGTCTATTATGGGTTTATAAGGAGGTAGAGCCGAAGAGAGGGGGGCGGCAGCTGGCCGCTAATTTTGCCATTTGCGTGTCAAAATAAAGTAATAAAAAAACTGAACGGGAAGAATATAAGCTAATGCCATGCAATTAGTGTGACAAATCAACCGGAAAGTTTATAAAGGCGACAACTTGATCGAAAAATATGGCTCATACGCCGTGTTGAGAATGGTGAGAAATCAAAGTGCGTCCTGTTAAACAATTTACGAATCAAGTTTGCCGCATTGAAAATTAGTGAAAGTTGCGCCCAAGTTGTTGTTGCTGTTGTTGTCGCTGCCGTCGAACGGTAGCCCAAACCTAGGGCAATATCGTGTTGGCGATCATTGCAATTGATTAAGAAAGAAATGGAAAACTATGGTCAATGCTTTTGCTTGAGTTTTGAGCTATTAATGCGAGCTTAAGGGCACCCGGAGGTCAATGCTAATCGTAATATTGGAAAGGCTTTCCACAGTTCAGTGGCCCACCCAATTGAAAAAAATATCGTTGTAATCGTAAGATACATATGTATAAGTAGGTAGCCATGACCCATGGCTAATTTGGTAGCTTTATTCATTAATCAACGTGGCTAAACACAATCGATTAACCATACAAAGAGGGCACTTATCTTCGCTTCATTTGGGAAAGTGTTAAATAGCCAAACAAAATTGTATATCGGATTAGAACGCTTGTTAAATCTGTCGTTTAATCAATCAAAAGTTAACGATTTCACTTGGTAAGAGGTTATTAAAAAATACTTTGCATCAGTATTCCTCTGAAGAGTCAGAGCCATCTTATTAAAAATGGCACAGGAATCTAGTGAATAAATTGTCGGTTTTCAGGGTCAGCAGTTTGTCCTTGCGCTTAAATATTTTATTTTACATACAAGCGCTAAAATTTTAATGTATTGAAATATGATTTTTATACCCTTGTTTATATATTCTTGATCAGCATGACGAGCTGAGTTGCTTTAGCCCTCTCCGTCTGTATATACTCTCATAGAAAAAATAGAGAATTTCATACTTGGATCAAGAATGTTAGATGTCAGAAGTTCGATAAGAATGAAAATTCTTGATCTAAGAGTGAAATTTTTGATCCGATTTTGCATTTTTGATGCTGTTTTTCCTGATCCAAGAGCTTCAATACTTGAAACAAGTACGAAACATTCTCAAATCAAGTAGAAAAATTCTGGAATCAAGTGCTAAATGTACTCAAATCCAAGATTCTTGAAATAAGAGCATAGTGCATTGTGAAAAACCAAGAATGTTCGTTCTTGTATCAAGAAATCATCTGGTTCAAGAGGAATATCGTTCAATCTTGAATATTCCAATAAAACCACAATTCAAAATCAGTTGTTTTATTTTTTTGTTTCATAGGTTTTTAATTGTTAAACCACGTAGCAAGTTTTAGCCGGTTCGAGGAACACACAACACTACAAAGAAGCAACAGTCTATGCCTGTGAGTCCAACAGCTATCTCTCCATGTCAGCAATGCCATAACTGCTTTGTAATTCCAAAGCAACATGAGTGCAAAAATCTATGGCGCTTGGTAGTTTCCCCACACACTCCTCTCCCATAAAAATAGAAACAGTGGGAGCGGACACAACGCTATCCTCTTAAGTGTGCTTGCTCTCCTTTCTCAGTTTCTTTACCTCATTCCCCTCGCCTAAAAACACCAAACTGAGAACGAATTTAGCTCTATTTCAAGAGCGAAATTCTTAAAAATTCAAGAACGAATAGTTTTTTTTTGTCAGGAGCGTTCATATTTAAATTATTCGTTCTAGTGAGAATTTTTATACGCTGTACCAGAGGTCCGTCTGTCCGTATGAGCAAACAGTATTATAGACAGAAGGTTCATACCTCCTGGACATATTTAGTAATCAGAATTATTTTTGATCCGCCAAAGGAATGGTAAAGATCGGATGAGGGATAGTCGAGTTATAAGGAAAACAAACGATTATGCGCAGCACCAGTCGTAACGGTGATGGGCAACACTTCACAGGTACAGAGTATGTTATAGTCGGGCTTGACCGACTTTCTTACTTGTTTTTATACCCTTGCAGAGGGTATTATAAAATTGTCCGGATGTTTGTAACGCATAGAAGGAAGCATCTCCGACCACATAAAGTATATATATTCTTGATCAGCATGACGAGCTGAGTTGATTTAGCCCTGTCCGTCTGTTTCTATGCTATCTCCTCCGTCAGTTTTGAAGCTATCATCACCAAACTTTGCACGAAGTCTTTTGGTACAAATACGCTGCGCATTTGTCGGAACCGGCCGGATCGGATAACAATAGCATATAGCCGTCGTAGGAACGATCGGCCGAAAAACTAGTTTTAGTGAAAAAACTTTTTTGTTTTCAATTGAAACGCCTTCAAACTTCGTATTTCTTAGTTTACTATGCTTTTTCATGATTCCACCAAATTTGGTCGAAATCGGACATCTATATAGTATAGCTGTCATAGAAAAGTATAGTCTGAAAAGTAGTCTTAGAAAAACTTTTTTGTTTTCCATGAAAATGTCCTCAAAATTGGCATGTATTTGTTTTATATGCTCTCACACTATTCTACAAAGTTTGGTCAAAATCGAATGACTATAGCATATAGCTGCCATAGGAACGATCGGTCGGAAAACTAGTTCTTGTGAGAAAAACTTTTTTGTTTTTAATGGAAACGTCCCTTACGTTGGCAAATATTAATTTTAAATACTTATACACATTTCTACAAAGTTTTGTGAAAATCGGATGACTATAGCATATAGCTGCAGTATGAAAGATCGGTCAAAAAAGATGTTTTAGTGAGAAAACCTTATTTGTTTTAAACGGGATCGCCCCTAAATTTCGTAATTAACGGTTGTTATGCTTTTCCATGATTGCACTAAGTTTGGTCGGTTTTTGTTTACAATGCTTCAGCACTTTTTTTCCGATTTTGATGAGAATCGGATATATATGGGCGTAGTGCGTATATCTCCCCTTAACTATTAAATATGAAACACTGGTTTGATTAAGATTTGGTTTATTGGTTGGCGTCTAGCCGAGAGTGTGTTCTGTGGTAGAGTCTTGAGAGTGTATATGTTAGAGATGTAACAATGAGTAAGTGAGTTTCTTATCGAGTATCGAACTTTTTAGTGATGTGTGTTCTAGTGTGAACTGAAAACTGTAAACTGGAACCGCCAAATGGTCACAGAAGAGGCGCCACCTATTGGTCAGCTTTGGAAATCAATTAGCTAGCACTGTTCAAAGCGAAAATGATATCATTGTACAAAATCATTTTATACGAACAAACTTCGGCTGATCCGAAGCTAGCTTCCCTCCATTTTTTGGTTTACATTTTTAAAAGGCAACCTTTTATTGGCCTCAGGAAGATTAAGAACAGCATTGAAACAATTAATCGAAATGTTCATTATCGAACTAAATTGTCACACTTGCAATCGAATTCAAAAAAGCGCACACTTATGTAATGAAGTTTAAAGTAAAGACTTTGACAGTAAAATGAATCCGTTATTTTAGAGTAAAATCTCTATGCATGTGTAAACATTATTTTAAGCAGTTCCTTCCTTCATAAATAACTAGCTGAAACTAGCTGAAAGCCGCGTTGCGTTTAGAATTCCTATTTACCCGTTTACATTTGCCATCTAATAAATCTTCATTATATTATCATCTAGTTGTTCCAGCGACCGACCTTGTGACTTGTTTATGGTCATCGCAAATGCAAGTTTCACTTGCGAACTGAATAAGCTTGAACTGATACTCAAATCGTTTGAAGTCAAGGGAATTCGTGGGATTAGGCATTCTTCTCCCTTGATCATATTGTTAATTAGCTTAGTCACAATCAGTCGGGTTCCATTGCACACTGGACCAATTCAAAATTTTTGTAAAGTGTAATGCAAAATAATTTTTTTTCATATTGATTATTACCTATATTATTACCTAGCTAAAAATCAAAGTGGTACAATTGGAAGTCAGCTGATCGTTTACCACAAACTTTGACTTTGTTTGCCTTGCAATTAAGAGCACACTTTAAATCAGTATAAAATAAAAACAACGTCGAATATTGAAGTAAATCAAAATGGAATACAAATTTGAAGGTGTGTATATTGTAAGTGTTATCATGCATCATGCGGTTCTATCCTGTTGGAAGAACACTCGCATACACATGCGATTAATTCATCCGCCTCTGTTGATTTCGGAATTACGAGAAGTGTCCAAAGATTGGACAGCCCATAGCCAAAAGCACAAGTGTCAAGTACTTTAAGACAGAATCATATGCACAAAGAACGTATTTCTAAGTACCTGTACAAGGGTCGTGTGTATGAAGTTATTAATAACTTAAAAATCCCTGTGTGTGGGGAAAAACTAGCCTATAAAAAGAGACCGAACCTTATGAATAAACGTCCCTTCTCGCTCCCCGTTGAGCGAGTAACATCCACTCACAATTGTGTTTGTGTTTTAATCAAGAAGTGTTTGTTGAAAGTCTCCAGCCAACAGAATCAACATGCCACCAATGCGACAATTATTGTTTCGCAATCGTTTGAGCACCTCACGATCGTTTGAGCACCATCGTGCACTCGTTCCATATAATAAATTAACAATTTTTCAAAACTTAAGCCATGGCTGATTGCTTTGATATGTTGCAAAAACAATTTTCGCTATCTTGCAGATTTGAAAGGGAATTAGTTCGAATAGGAATGATTGAAAGTCTTGAACTGAAAATCCAAATGTGCGCTTACTGCGCGACCTGTTGAGAATTTTCCAATTTTTCTTCGCTTTGCTTTTAAGAACAAACCCGCAAAAGGAAGTATCCAATTTGGTGCAGTCGTTTTGATGTTTTAAGACGGGATTAAATTTAAAATAAACACCTTTCCGTTCTTTTGTTTCTTAAGAAAAACTGATCAGTTGGATTCTTTAATGGTTTAAAGCTAAAATTTCGGTCGTAAAAATTAACTTTTTGATTAGTAACGAGTTCGCTGGCGTTTCGCTAAATGACTCCTGATCGTTGAGCCAATTCCATGCAATATGAACTTTAAACAGTTGGGAACTGCAAAGCGCAATGAAAGCAAAATTAGACTCACATACAGAAAGCCAACCTTAATGGCTGTCGTTGCATAGCTTTGCAGTTCTCAACTGTTTAAAGTTCTGATTGCATAGAATTGGCGAAACGCCTTCTGCTCATTGGATTGCATATCCATGAAACAGCTGTAAAGGTTTGTCCACGCGCTTTTTGGTTTGTCAATGCATAAGTTGTTTATAGTTGTAAACAAACGCAACTTCTTGACCTCGAGCCAGCGATCTCGTTACTAATTAAACATTAGAAAGGTCGCCAAATAAATTGGAGAAAAAAATTAACTTTTTGGTTATAGCGAAATAAAACCTTAACATTCCAGTCCATTTTCTAAAGTATCAATATGATGGATTCCCCTTGCACATATTGTTCTTGTTTCTCCCATTACCCCGCTGACACCTGACAATCGTCAGGTCATGACTCTCTCGGCTCAACATGCGCGTAATGAAATCATCAACTTGAGGCCTGCCAATCCGTCAAGCAACAAATGTGTAAAACCATTATTTTCCTCACATGAAATGCAAATGAGGCTGGCCAATGCCTTTGACTTATGCACAGCCTCTCGTTGGCCTCTGTCGGCTTTTTGGTACGCTCGTGCGCATAATTTAAAGTAATGACGGCCCATGAAACTTAATGCGTCTGGCTTGATGATCGATCAGGTGTCCAGAGTTGGAGCGACTGGATGATGCTTCACCTGATGGTTAACCAAGAGGTAAACACACGCACCGATCACGCAGGTGTCACTCTCACTTTCGGCGTCAAAATCCAATTTTGTGGCAGATCTATGGATCGGTGTGCACCTCCCTTGACAGCTTTCCCGGAGCAAAAGCGATACCCTACATTCGAATATATAACAATTAGCATTTCGTGTTCCAAACCATCCACACACACACACACACACGCGCAATTATCGTTCGGGTGCCTGAAATCTGTGATTTGTGATCTGCGATCGGTGATCTCCTCTTAGTGTCGACTACCGTCTGCAGCTTTTGTCACTTTCCTTTCGCCATGCAAATTTCTCGCTTCGACTATTAATTGGTAATGGCAGACAACAACCCAAAAAAACCAGCCACCAAAATCGTCAACCAAAAGTGGCAAGACTTTGCGGCCCACGATCAGCTCATTCACAGTTAGCTACTGGCCACATCCTCCTATCTATGCATGAGCCGACTTTGCATCTTGCCCAGACATTGTCCTGTGCCAGCTCCAAAAAAAAAAAAAAACAAAAAATACTTTCTTTACACAGAGCTAGGCTACCTCTCCTCCCTCGACCGCACCGACTCCAACTCCTTCTCTTTTATGGCTTATCAGCGATCTTTAGCCGTTGGCACGTTTCGTTCATTGCCTTGGAGTTGCAGTTGTTGTTGTTGTTGTACGTACATAGTTTTATGTAGTTGTTGTTGACGTGTTGCCAAATAGCCATATTCAAGTTTTTATTGTGCTTTATATTAGATTGCCATGGCCAATGCATAAATATGTTATTGAATTCAAATGCGAATGCGAACACGATCACGGGTGATTCCGATTCCGAGAAATTAGCAGAAGGCCATTGAAAAGAGATTGAAAAGAAAATGCAAAAATATTTTAACTAGCTCCGGTGGGAATGTTTGGTGACCATTTTTGGTCCTATTTTCCATTGATTTTAAATAATTTAATGTAATTTTATTTTATTACAGCTTTTTACAATATCTATCTGCTTAACTTTTCATGTTCTTTTGTTTTTTTCAGGTAAGCTTTTCCATCCTCATAAACAAATTTGTTAAACTGGAGCTGTTTGTACATGTGAGTTTTTGCTAATAGAACTGCTTGACTAGCCAATTTCATTTTTGGCTGTGGAAGATAGTTTAGAGATGAGCGTGGGAGCTGTAGAAAGCCAACGTGAACTGTAAAACCACCGGATCCTCATGAGCTTAATTGTTGCATGTTATCTTATATATAGTTAGTTCCAACCGAACCACTCAATCGACACTTTGATGGATCAATACATTGTTCAAATTTTATTCAAATACTATTTCGTCCCCTTCAAAGTCATCTATATAATTTTGCCAGTTAAGTTTTTTTAATCCTGTTCCCCAAATCCCGGGACACATTCACTACTTTAATTTACAACGTACGTTTGGGCCTCTTCAGTTTACGGAACAAGACAAAGGGACAGGGGGCCAGATCTGGGGAATACGGTGGTGCGGCATCATTAGTGTGTTGTTTTTGGCCAAAAAGTCGGCACAAGCAACGATGTGTGAGCAGGGGCGTATCGTGGTGCAAAAGCCAATTTTTGTTCTTCCACAAATCACGTTTTGATTGCTTCGCGCAAATTGCGCATAACTTGCAGCTAATATTCCTTATTGACCGTTCTTCCCTGTGGCAAGAACTCATGATGCACCACGCCCCTGCAATCGAAGAAAACTGTCAGCAAAATTTCAATCGACCGAATTGGCGGCTTTTCGGTCTTACAGAGAAGCTTCCATTGAGATGATTGAGTGTTCCAATAACCATAAACCAGATTCGTCACCAGTTGACCCTCTGAAAATCAAATTTGGGTCTCGTGGCAGAGTTTGAGCATAGAATGTTCACGATGCTGTTTTTGGTCGCAAATTGAGCAATTTGACGAATTGGCGAAGCCCAAATCATGAGAAAAATCGAATGAAAATCGATCTGCTCAGTCCTACAGCTTCAAATGGGTGCACTCGACGCTGCCCAAAGCCATTTTCTGACATTAACTTGGCGTTTGATTGTTGAGTACCCGTTACGCTCTTGTCGTGCACAACATCCGGCTTCTCCGAAATTTTGTACCACCGATAAACGTATGTAACAGGTCCAAGGAAGCTACTCCGTATGCCACATCTATATTATTGATCACTTAACCTCGTTTTTCACACAATATTTGCATACGGTTTTTGAACGATTTTTTAGAATAGGTAAAATTCTGATGACGATCCAAAACACGTTTCATGTGAACAATTAATGAAATTGAAAAGGCCGAGTTGTCGCATATGTTAATTTTTTCGGCATAAATGCAAAAATATGCATGAATATATGTATGAAAATATATGATATTTGAAAAATATTCTTAGCATATGCAAAATATGCAAAAAAATTTCTATGTTAAACAAATCAAAACATAATATAAAAGCAATTCAGAGGGTGGTATATTGTTAAATAGAGCAAAAAATACTTATATTAATTTTATAAACCAGCTAGAAAACGGATAATAATAGTGCTAACCTGACAAACCCGACATCAGAAGTGGGATCTGTGCATACGTTTTAACGAATCGTTCGGTAAGAAATGCAGTGCCGGCCGTGAGGATAGTACCGAATCTGATCACAAGAAACCAAAACCGTCAACCATTCTGTGCCATTTTTGTGGAAATCCAGGACACAAAATGTTGAAATGCAGAGTCAAGAAGCGAGAAAGTTTGGAGTCGAGACCCTAACACAAAAAGCCCATAGTGATTTTTTAATTAATGGTTGAAATAAGAAGACGGTGAACCAGTGCTTCGTGTCAGATTCAAAACGCAGAATGAATTAAAGGGGTGAGATCTATCCGATTTCTTTTGACTCTTAAAAGGAATGTTTATTTATTAGAGAAAGGATTAGTAAGATTTGAGTTATTATTGAGCATTGGCGATGCTGGTACATACATGCTTAATGCACATTGCATATTCTAGATAGCATTGCCATTAATGAAATGATAATGGAAATCTTATTTCACGTAGTGCAGGACGTCTGAGCAATCAGGCAGCCTGATTGATCTTGACATCTTGATTGGTAATGACTAAGATGCGCCATCTGTTTTCCCGCGTGCAATTAGTAAGGCACTGGGAGATCGTGCTCACTTGTGATGGTACTACCGAAAATAGAGCTGGGTTTTGAAGACTAGAAATTGTTCTTAAGGTACTTACTGAAGCTGGACTTAAGTTAAATGTGGGAAAATTTAGCTTCGGCCACCAGTCGACGCAAACCCCTTGCTACAATCGAAGTTCTGCTACGAGCCGTCATGAGTTAAGTTCGTTCAGCACAAATGCTCGCGATTACACTAAGAAACGAGAGCGTAAGTTAAAGTCGGTCCTGCCCGACTTCGATATACCCGTTACTCAGGGCAATGAGTGTTTAATAGCCGTTCCCTATGTCAATTAACAGAGCATTAACATTAATGTGACCATTTCAACATTATGTGAGCAAAAAGTGCATGTGGCGTTTGCAACGTTTCTTATAAACTTTATAAGTCTGCCATTTATTATCCGATCTTTATGAAACTTTCAGAGATTGTAGATATTGGGCACTATACACTGCAAAATACGAGCTTGATATCTTTAAAATTGTTGGAGTTAATCGACAATTTTTATTGAGGGGCGGGAGGGGGCGTGGCCAAAAATTTGAAATAAACTTGATCTGCGTAGGGACAATAGTAGTCTACATACAAAATTTGGTGGCTCTAGCTTTTCTAGTCTCCGAGATCTAGGTGTTCATACAGACAGACGGACATGGCTATATCGACTTGGCTGTTGATGCTGATCAAGAATATATATACTTTATTGAGTCGAAGATGCTTCCTTCTGCCTGTTACATACATTTGTACTCTACGAGTAACGGGTATAAAAAACTGCGGTCCAAAATGCAGCCCTGCGGACTCTTTTTAAGCCATTTCGTTCATGAATTGTTGTTCACAAAACATGTCCAACGTTCACGGCAAAACTCCTGCTCTGGTCACACTACATTAAAACAAACAGGCACGTCCGTTTAAAAAGCGAGCGGTTGTCACGAACAATTGGTGTTCTGGTGTTGGTTTTGCATTTATGCTGCTTTGAAATTCCCAAGCAGTTATAGCAATGCTGACATGAGGAACCCTCTGCTTCTGCTCTAATGATAGAACCGGGAGGTTCTTAAACCTCCTGTTCAGTTGACTAGCCTCCTTTGTGGTGTTGTGTTTGACACGCGACCGCTGTGTATGAGGTTGTGGGTTCGATCCCGCCTCGGAACATCTAATGAAAAGTTTTTTTTTCTTTGAATAAAACTTTACACCCGGCCACACCTCTTTGCTGTTGGCGCCAGCATTTGCAGTAATTAGACATGAAAAGCTTCTCAAACTTCCGTTCGGATTCGGCGTTAAACTGTAGGTCCCTTTCTCTTGTGCTAAAATTAGAAGCACACCAAGCCAAGAAGCCAAGAGATTGAGAGAGGCTCGGTTCACAATAATGTAAAAAAATTGTTCGAGCATTGTACCCAATGTGTTATCAAAATGAGACCGCGATGTTCCCAACATAAGACCGAGATGTTTCAAAATTGTTCCCAAAATGTTGCCAAAAAAGCACCAAATGGTTTTAAAACGTTACCAAAGTGTTTCTAAAAGAACCCCGAAAGTTTGTACAATGATCCCAAAATGTTCTTAAGTTGAGCCCAAAATGGTATTAATGCAACACCTATGGAGATAATGGATAATGGAGATCAAACAACGGGTCTTAAAATTGCGTTCATGAAATGACACCGCCTTTCACAGTTCACGAAAAAGTGGGATTACTCTACTTTTGTCAACGAATAGTCTTGAATTTCGTAGATTTTAAACGGATTTTTTTCGGAGTGTACTCCTAGCTTCGGCCGCGAGTCACCGCGAGTACTTGTTGCCGAAGTTAAAAATCTGCTGCGAGCTGTTACGATCAACGCTTGTACACATTCGTCACAAGCACACAAAAAACAACAATTTGTGGGAGCCAAAGAGATAGAATGATGGCCTATTTTTTGCATTTGTATTTTGTATACGCTTTCTCTTTCCTTCTTGTGGCATGTTGTTGTTTGAAGTTTTCAAAACACAACAACAACAATTGCATAAGTGGCTTGTCGAAGCTCGCCATCAACCAGCGGAGTAAGCACGAGTAGAGTGTCGAAAAGGCTTGGCCATTGCTGGTAAAAGGCTCATTTTGACTCGTGTTATGATAAGCTGGTTCATTTTATTACTCGTGCAAAGCAAAGAGCTTCCTCGTTCTGACTCAATGTGCTTAAGGTCATTTCGAGTGTGTCGAGCCAAGGCGACGAGCCCAACCAAGCCAAGTAAACGAACGGTTGTGTTCGAACATTAGAGGCTTGTTGCAGGTCTCTGGTGTATACCATTCGCAGATCAAGTTTGTTTCAGATTTAGGTCTAGCATTATCAGCTAGCGCGTGCTTGTATACATTTGTAGAAAATGAATGAAAGCACACGAAATAAAGGGAAAAGAGTATTTTGGAGTTGGGGCAATCGACTACAGCGCCTTTTCAACTTGTTTTAAGTGAAATGTTAAAGAATCTATAAGGTTATATAAACTTTGGTAGACCGAAGATAGCTTTCTGCTATGTTTTTGGCTAATTTTTCACAAATTATTGACTGTAAAAGGTCAGGATGCTTAGAAATTTGGCAAACATTTTCGATCCAACATCTAGAATTAAGCATCACTGTTGACTTGTATTCTGCACTCTGGCAAACTAATGGCTGCCGTTATAAGTGGCCTGTTTTAAGTATATCAAATTCCAATATGAGACACAAGTTGAGGCTAAACTACAAATTTACCATTTTGTCGTTCTCTTAGACGTTAACATATATGTGTTTGTATGTATCTTTCTACCTCATTCTAATAAGCCAAACAATAAATCATCATTGGATTTAACATTTTTGCGCGCTTTGCTTTTGCGCTGACTCACGATCTGCCAGCTTCAGGCCCATGTCCATTCCCATTCCCAGCATCCAAGACTGGATCGGCGCTTGGCTTTGTGTTTCTTTTTCCTGTTCGAACTAACGAAATTCTGGCAAGGTCCAAGAAAAAAAAAAAATAAAACTGGCTTGGGCACATTTCTGGACAAAGTGTTGGCCAGCACGCAAAGGAGAAGGAGTCACAGCCGGTTTGCCTGGGCCCAGAACGAAGGAGAAAGCCTGCAAAGGGCGGCCAAGATGCTCAAAAATTCGATGGCCAACCAAATGCTGCAGCAAGTTATATTGTGCATTAGCGGGTGTCGTGCCCCTACCAACCCCTCTTCCTACCACAAAATATTATCTTTCGTCTATTGTTTTGGCAAACGGGCAGCAGCAGAATTGACATTTCCTTTTACAACATCCAACAAGCTGCGCTGCAGACCTGCAAAATGAAAACTATAAATCAGCAGCAGCAGCGCCAGCAACAACAACAACAACAACTGTTCCATGTGATTGTCACGCTTGAAGGACTTTTCTCGTTGAGAAAAAGCAAAGAAATAAAAAGCGAAAATGAATTTGTTGTTTTCTTGTTGCTTTGTTGCTGTTTAACAGCGTTCGCCGTTGCCTGCCTTTATGAAGTAGGTTACTATGTTTGTTGAGTAATTGAGTTTAGTTTTTCACACACGAGTGTGCGAGTGTTCGTACGGGCAGATACTGGCTGTAGGAGGAAGCTGCCGCAGCACATGCAACTCTTAACAACTGGCAACAATTTTGCATGTCTTAAGACACAGTAACAAGCGAATCTCTTGTCTAACAAAATATTCACCCAGCTGGAGGAGGAATAAGTTGAGTGGCCTGCAAGTGGAACCTGAGTATCAAGAAGTTCAAATAAATATATCGAGTTGGGGTTCAGTAAAGGCAAAGTAAAGGCTATAAGATGACGATGAGAAGTACATATGAAGTCCTTAAAGAATTTTTAACTTAACCGCCAACGCCAAAACTCATATCTCCCAGAGTATCTTCTACACATATTTAAAAATCCGGATTATTTATCGATCCGTCAAAGTAATGGTATAAATCGGATGAACGATAGTTATGAGTAAAAGAATGTTCGCTGCGCTGTTTTCTGCTGCTAGTGCAGCATCAAAATTTATGCTGAGCATACATTTTAGTTGGTACACAGTGTGTTTTAGTCGGAATTGACAGACTTTATTACTTGTTCTCTGTTGGTTGCGCTTACATATTTCCTTCTGACCCACCAAATTGTCAAAGTGGCCTCAGATTAACAAATTTATTCATTTGTCATTGACAAGAACTACCATCAACATAAGAACAAACATAATATCCGGCAGTAGGAAGCACAAACATTAATAGTAAACCCAAATATTTGCACTAAGTTACATAAGTGATAAACTTCTCTGGTCTTAAATATGTTTGCCTCTGTCGGTGAAACACATGTTTATTAGATATGTACATTAATGGTTTAAGGCAATTGTCTTTTTGAATAAAGACCACGAAACCCTATAAAATACGCCACACTCTCCTCAATAAATCAGAATTAAATTCACTTCAGTTCTACAAGCAACTCAAGTTTTAAAATCAAACATGAAGTTATCTACTGTAATCGCTGCCGTAGTTTGCGCTTTCCTCGTATTCTTCACTCCTCCGACTACCAACACAAACGGAACCAGCAATATCAATGGACCACGCCGCTTTTACGTTAGGCGCCGCGTAACAGCATTCTAGATCAAATTTGACCACGCAATTTTGTAACGATACCATAAATAAGCAATAATAATTCGTCACTTCGCCAAAATTTTCCATTGTTTTATTGAAATCTTTTTATTTAGTATCAGAGACCTGCAACAAGACTTGGCTTGGTGGGGCTCGTCGCCTTACTTCGACACACTCGAAATGATCGCAAGCACATTGAGTCAGAACGATTAAGCTGTTTGTTTCGTACGAGTAATAATATGAACAAACTGTTCATACCACGAGTCAAAATAAGCCTTTTGCCAGCTTGTTTACTTGTACGCGCAACAGAGTTTACTCGTACGTACTCCGCTGGTTGATGGCGAGCTTCGAAAAGCCTCTAATGCAATTGTTGTTACCTTTTAAAAACTTCAAGCTACAACATGCTACAAGAAGGAAAGAGAAAACGTATACAAAACAGAAATGCAAAAAATAGGCAATCATGCTATCTCTTTTGCTCTCACAAATTGTTGTTTTTTGTGTGCTTGTGTCGATTGTGTACAAGCGTTGATCGTAACATCTCGTAGCAGATCTTTGACTTCAGCTACAAGTACTCTTGGCGATTCGGGCCAGAAGCTAGGAGTAATCGAGAGTATTTGTACCGAACGAACTTTATTCATGACGGATCGCATCAGAAATTTGATTTTGTAACAAGGGACTTGGCGTCGACTCGCAGTCGAAGCGCTGAGTCAACTTGAGTATGAGTAAGGACAATATTCGTGTCTGACAAGCCTTGAGCGCTGAGCGATTGTACTCGTGGCGGCTCGTTGCAGTTCTCTGTTTAGTACTGATAAATGGCAAAGTTATGATGGTTGTAAAAAGCGCTGCATACTTTTCGGATGTAAAACATAATGTCATTATGCTTTAATTAATCTTAGTGCTCTGTTAATTAACATAAGGGAACACAGAAAAAAGATCCAAAAAATCCATTTGGACTGTATATGTCTTTAATATATTAATAATAATGGATATTCTTTAAAATTCTTTTTTTCTCTGTGTAGTAACTGTTAATTCAAAGTCGGGTAGGGCCGACTTTAGCTTTGACGCTCTCGTTTTTATACCCTTGCAGAGGGTACTATAAAATTGTGCGGATGTTTGTAACGCATTGAAGGAAGCATCTCCGACCATATAAAGTATATATATTCTTGATCAGCATGACGAGCTGAGTTGATTTAGCCCTGTCCGTCTGTCCGTCCGTCCGTCTGTCCGTCTGTTTGTTTCTATGCTATCTCCTCCGTCAGTTCTAAAGCTATCCTCACCAAACTTTGAACGAAGTCTTCTGGTACGTATACGCTGCACATTTGTCGGAACCGGCCGGATCGGATAACTATAGCATATAGCTGCCATAGGAACGATCGGTCGAAAAACTTGTTCTAGTGAGAAAAATTTTTTTGTTTGTAATGAAAACGTCCTTATCATTGGCATACACTTAATTTATATACTTTTACACATTTCTACAAAGTTTGGTCGAAATCGGATGACTATAGCATATAGCTCCCATAGGAACGATCGGTCGAAAAACTAGTTCGAGTGAGCGATTTTTGTTTTTAATGAAAACGTCCTTTCATTGGCATTTTCTTAATTTTATACTTTACACATTTCTACAAGTTTAATCAAAATCGGATGACTATAGCATATAGCTGCAGTATGAATGATCGGTTGAAAAAGAAGTTCTAGTGAGAAAAACTTTTTTGTTTTAAATGGGATCGCCTCCAAATTTCGTAATTAACAGTGTATTATGCTTTTCCATGATTTCACCAAGTTTGGTCGAAATCAGACATCTATATGGTATAGATCCCATAGAAAAGTAAGGTCCAAAAAGTAGTCTTAGTTAGAAAAACTTTTTTGTTTTCAATGGAAGCTGCAAGGGTATACAAAACTTCGGCCGAGCCGAAGTTAACTTTCCCCTATTTTTATTGTTAGCGCTGATGGCGTTATGAAAAAGGATGCAAACCTTTATAATTCTGCAAAAGGTTTGGTCCGGTGGCTCGAACACGTTTTAAAGTCTAAGGTTCGGTTCGCGGAACGGTTCCTGGCATCCCTCAATGCAAAGTTTTGGTTCAAACACCAGTTCGCTTGAACATAAAAGATAAGTTTGACTTTCGACTAATTAAATAAAATATTCCTCTTTTAAATAATTGTAATAATCAAATCCATTAGCTCACATTAAAATATGTTAAAATCTACACTAGCTTTTAGATCAGAAAGAACAAGCTTCTGTGTTAAAAATGCACGTTCAATTGTTACCTGAATTGTTGGAACAGATAGTCTAGGTAAGGTCTTTCCCGAATGAAACATTTGTAGGCTTATGAGCCATTGGAAAACTTTAAAAGGAGTCAATAACACTCATCGATTTTATATTTGATATTAGAATATTGCTTTTAAAAACTTTCATTTAGCATATCTTTTTGAGGCTTTAGCGTATCTGCAATGTGCTGCCTTGCAACTTGTTTTTGGTTTAAGAACTTTGCAGACAATATTGAAACTGAGCAATTAACAATGTATTGCTAAAGATTATAGAACAATTGCTTGGCATGAAAACTAAGCGTAATAAAAATCACTTGTGAACCCTGCAGCTTTAAAGAAGTTCTATAAATTGGCTGCAGCAAATATCACACATTTTGAACTACTTTCCATTCTGATGTTTTAAGAATTTTTTTTTTTTTATTTTTTTTTTTTTTTTTTTTTTTTTTTTTTTTTTTTTTTTTTTTTTTTTTTTTTTTTTTTATTTTTTTTTTTTTTTTTTTTTTTAATTTTTTTTTTTTTTTTTTTTTTTTTTTTTTTTTTTTTTTTTTTTTTATTAAACTGTACTACGTTTAGGAGTTATTCTTTCACTTTGATCAATGTTACTGTTTGCATGAATGAAAAATTGAATTCCCTTTGAATTAGAAGTGTTCGCAGCCACCGGGGTCGCGGCATTGTTTGTGTTGCTTTTTCTAAAAATTCGCCCACAAGCAGCGACTTGTGCGCATGGCGTTATCATAGTGCTAAAGCCATTTTTGGTTCATCCATAATTTGGGAAGGTTCTGTCGAATAGCTTCAAGCAAATTGTGCATAACTTGCAGGTAATATTCCTTATTGACCGCTTTTCCCTGTGACAAGAACTCGTGGCCGGATGTGGTAGAGGGGATAGTGTGTGCGCTTGCTGTGCAAGTGTTTGGGATAGTTTTTAAACAAACCTTGTTGGTCTTCGACAATTGATTGTAGCATCGCTCTAACTAGTTTTTACTTACATTTCTTTCGTTAGGAATATTTGTCCAGTAGAAATAAAGTGAATGTTTCTTTGTTTAAAGACCTGAATGGAAAATTTATCGACATCATCGTCTTGCATAAAGCATAGTACTCAGACAAGCTTAATCGATTTAGCTGGGTGTCAACTCCATTTAAAAAAGGTAGCTAAGCGGTTGCTAAAACTTTTAGCTGGTCAAAGATGTTTCTGACGCATAGAAAAAAGCATCTCTGACCTCAAAATCGATATTTTTTTAAGTGACCTCAGATTGACTTATTTATTCATTTGCTATTGTCAAAAACTATCATCAGCATAAGAACAAACATTTTATCCGGCAGTAGGAAGCACAAGCATTACTAGTAAACACCAATATTTGTTTTATTTTCTTGGGCTTAGGCTTGTATACATATTTATTGATCTGTAAAACACATGTTAATAACATATGTACATTATTGATTCGAGGCAATTGTCTTACCACGAAACCCTTTAAAATACGCCACACTCTTCTCAAGAAATCAGAATTAAATTCACTTCAGTTCTACAAGCAACTCAAGTTTTAAAATCAAAGATGAAGTTATCTATTGTAATCGCTGCCGTAGTTTGCGCTTTCCTCGTATTCTTCAGTCCGCCGACTACCAACACAAACGGAACCAGCAATATCAATGGACCACGCCGCTTTTACATTAGGCGCCGCGTAACAGCATTCTAGATCAAATTTGACCAAACAACTTTAGAACGTTACCAGGAATAAGCCATAATAAATTGTCACTTTGCAGAAATCTCCAGTGTTTCAAACAATTTTATTTTATTTAGTAGGGATCACTTTCTAAATGTTCCAAAACTATTCTATACTTCAATATCTGGAAATACCGCAACTCCTTAGCTAAATCTTATTCTCAACTATATTGCCTTTTTTGCCTTTACAAGTACACAACGTACCTTCAAATTTTCACTATAAGCAAAAGTGAATAAATAGTTGTGGAACAGCGGAAGTGATCTTTAAACTATTTGGCAATGGAAAACTTGGCATATTGTGGGAAGCCACTCACAAGAATCACTTGAAGCGAGCAAATGCCAAATGAGAGAGTGAGAGATCTTAATTAATGAACTAAAGTTTGGCACAACATTGAAAGGTATTAATCATAATGTTAATTGCATTACGAGTTGCCGCCTTTGAACTCCACTCGAGTACTAACCGAAACGTAATCGAAATGTGCAAAAAGTCTAGTTAAAGTCATAAGACCAATAATAATGAATAGAGACCACGCTATGGTCTGGGGCCAGCTCTGGCTCTTGGCTGTTGGCTTCCTCCTCGGCAGTCACGTTCCAGCTTCTCTTCCACTCCTTTGACTGTCTGCTGCTGGTGATCTAATTATTGTATTTGCTGTCCGTGTTGTCCGGGGCCGCCTGTTCGCTCCCAGCTTTTCTGTTTGCCAACCAAGCCTGTTTAAGCATTCATCGTGCTCGGCTCTCATTTTCTGGTTTTGTGTATCAATTTGGCGCATTTGCTTTTAGTTTGTGTTTTAACGTGCACTAATTTGACTTTTGGCGCGTCTCGTTGAAGTTTTACAGTTTTCGCTTTATGATGACATCATTTTGACTCCTTTGCGACTCGACTTATCTAGCAAATCTGGCAAGAGATTCGATCAGGCGTTGTCACGCTAGGCTTAGCACCTCCCCCGCCATCCGTTGGGATGCCTCATTTTCATTAAGCCTTTAAACGAATTTCCGTGACTGGCTTATAAAAATATTGAAATCCATGAGGAAATCGATGCGATGCATGCATCAATTTTCACTTTCCCAGATACAAGATACTTGAATACTTATATAAGTGGTGTAAGGTTTCCATATACCCCCGAAAAAAAAAAAAAAAAAAATACAAAATAACAAAATAGAAAACAGAAATGAAATCCTTGTACGTGAGGTTTGTCTTGGAGGTCACGTGGGAAACGCTAAGAAAATGCAACAAAAACCAAAATTATTAAGATTTCACATCAGGCACAAGGCAGGCGGCAGCAGCTGAGATACAAAAAACAACGTTTCGTTTATGTAAACATTTTTATTAGTGAAACTTTTAACGCCAGATGGTGATTTGTTTAATGGCTGATAATTAATAATTATAATTGATAATAATTGTAATTTATTAATTAATATTAAGACCGCTTAAGACAAGCATTAGTGAAATCTTTAAATGGCCAGTAAATTAAAAAAAGATTTAAATTTAGACTTGACTAGTGGAAAATCAAAGGCCGAGCACTAGGGTGTCCCAAAAAAAAATTGTTTTTTATTTTCACGGGTGCACCGGCATTTTCTGAAAGCTTATAGAGTAAAGTATTTTTGAGATTTTATTCAGATTTTTCTGCAAGTTGAATTTTCCCCTAAAATCGGGTATTCCGTACTGTTTTTGAATTTTACCTATTACTTGGTCAATAACCACGATTTTATAAAGAAAAATATCCGTATTTTACTTTTATGAGCATAAACCATAAGTTTTGCTATGCTTTTGCTCATTTAGGTACCATGAAGTACATTTTTTCCTAAATTTTTCATAAACTTTTTAAAGAACGTATCATAACTTTTAAAAGAAAGTCGGTTAAGCCCGACTATAACATACTCTGTACCTGTGAAGTGCTGCAAATCACCGTTGCGACCGGTGCTGCCCATTATTGTTTGTTTTCCTTATAACTCGACAACCCTTCATCCGATCTTTACCATTCCTTTGGCGGATCGATAAATAATCCTGATTTCTAAATATGTCCAGAAGGAACGAACCTTATATCTATTAAACTGTGGGAGATATGACGTTTTTTCAAATTTGCGGGGGCGTGATGGGGCGTGGCAAAAATGGAAAATAAACTTGATCTGCCTGCAAATATAAGAAGCATATGTCCCACACATGTCAAACCTCTAGATCTTACCATCTCTGAGATCTGTTTGTTCATACGGGCAAACGGACAGACAGACAGATGGACGGACGGTCAAGAATATATTTACTTTATAGGGTCGGAGATGCTTCCTTCTGCCTGTTAAATACATACATTTGCACGACTTTAGTATACCCTTTTTACTCTGCGAGTAACGGGTATAATTACACGATTGAGACACTACAAGAATGTATACCAATGGCAGCAAAATATATGGGAAGACAGTCAACTAAAAGGTATAATCTTCAGCCATGGGTTGATAAGGTATGTGAGGCGACCAGAGTAGCCTTTTTCGAAGCACTCAAACATGCTAAGCAAAGCGATTGTGGCAGAGCTAGAGCTAACTACCACCAGACTAATCAAGCCTACAAGAAAATGTGCAAAGATAAGCGTGACTAACCATCTCAAAAATCAGATATAGCAAGGAATTCTGGGAAATAGCACGAAAACTTAACGGTGGAAAATCAAATAAAGAAGTCCCAGCTTCTTTTCAAGCTTTTCAGAAGCTCTTTTTATGAGTCAGCCAGAAGACCAGCTTTGTTTTGCTTGACCTATGATTGAGAACAGCGATCTCGATGTGGCGATTTCAGCGGCGGAAGTTTATATTGCGATCGCAAAATGCAAATGCAAAAAGCTCCTAGTATTGATCGAATTCCCGCTGAAATTTTAAAGGAAGCTTCTCCGGTTTTCATTGAGCGCCTTACGAATGTGTACAACCATATTTTGCATAGCTCAGCACCACCAGTTTCCGTCCGACTAAATATTATGTATCCCATATAAATACAAGAAAGGCGATCCAGCGCAAGCAGAGAATTATAGAGGAATCTCATTTCAAAACGCAATGGTAAAGGTGTTCTCCTCAGTTATTTTAGCCCGCCTTATCGCTTGGGTAAATCAACAGAACCTGCTCAGCGAGTACCAATCAGGCTTCCGAAAGGGCTCTATCCCGAGAAAATAATTTGGTTGGTAGTTTTCTTGCATTGTTTTTTAATTTTTTTTTTTGGGAAATTCTGTTAATGAAGGCAAAATGATTAACAAAATTAATTGATACAGCAAATTGCGATACCTCTTAAAACAACAGAAATCTATTATTTCTTGAGTAAAATACCAATCTAGTATATTTTATAAGACCTTTCGTGGGAAGTGTGTATTGTCAACAAAGTGAGCGAAAAAGCGCTTTGGTGCCAAAAGTTTTGTTAGTTTTTTTCTATGAACTTTTTTGTTAAGGTGTACACTCAAAAAAAATCAATCCAAACGGGATTACATCAATCCGAAACAGGATTGAAAACAGGGTAATCCCGGATATTCTTAAGCCGATCCGAAAAAAGATTGATTTGATCCCACTTTTTTCAATCCTGAAAAGATCAAATTTATCCCGCGGTAATCCCATAAAGATTAAATTAATCAAAAAATTCGAGCTCAATTTAATCACAAAGCAGGATTACTTTAAGCTTGTTCGAGATTAATTTGCTCCCAGAAAGATTCCTCTACCTTTCCTTTCTTCCTCCATTTTCCATAGGACACCCACCGACACCAGTTTTGGTATATTTAAAGCTTCTGAAAAATGAAGTCTTGTCTGGGACTCGAACTCACAACCTTGCAGCTTTGCACTGAGCACGAATGGCATGGCATCTTATCGCACAGCACCATATCACATGATTGTTGTCCAATGTCTCAAATGCTATATATACTTTTCTGCTAACGATCCTAATTTATGAACATTGTGACCTCGAAAGGGATTGAACTAAGCACATATGGAATGAAACAAGCTCAAAAAGATTGCGTTTAATATCCCGTAAATCGAGATTGAATTTTGAATTAAGCTCGTGCCGGGATTACTCTAAGAAAAAAAAGATTGAATTTATCTCGCGGTTTTTTTCTGTGTATACTAAGCTTTATGCCTGCCTAAACCGTTCATCCGATTGCGATGAAACTTTGGGAAATGGTTGAGTGCTTTCCAGGGAAGGTTTCTGAGTTAAAAAAATAGGGGAAAGGTAACTTCGGCTCGGCCGAAGTTTTGTATACCTTTGCAGTTTGTTTTTCTAAATAAGACTACTTTTCGTTCCTTACTTTTCTATGGGAGCTATACCATATAGATGTCCGATTTTGACCAAACTTAGTGCAATCATGGAAAAGCATATCGAACTGTTAATTACGAAATTTGGAGGCGATCCCAATTAAAACAAAAAAATTTTTTCTCACTGGAACTTCTTTTACGACCGATCATTCATACTGCAGCTATATGCTATAGTCATCAGATTTTGACAAAACTTTGTAGAATTGTGTAAAAGTATATAAAATAAATATATGCCAACGTAAGGAACGTTTCCATTTAAAACAAAAATGTTTTTCTCACAAGAACTAGTTTTTCGACCGATCGTTCCTACTGCAGCTATATGCTATAGTCATCCGATTTTGACCAAAATTTATAGAATCGTGTGGAAGCATATAAAACGAATACATGCCAATTTAGAGGACATTTCCATTGAAATCAAAAAAGTTTTTCAAACTAAAACTACTTTTCAGACTCTACTTTTCTATGACAGCTATATATAGATGTCCGATTTCGACCAAATTTGGTGGAATCATGGAAAAGCATAGTAACCTAAGAATAACGAAGTTTGGAGGCGTTTCAATTGAAAACCAAAAAGTTTTTCTCACTAAAACTAGTTTTTCGACCGATCGTTCCTCTGGCAGCTATATGCTATAATCATCCGATCCGGCAGGTTCCGACAAATGTGCAGCGTATTTGTACCAAAACACTTTGTGCAAAGTTTGGTGAGGATAGCTTTAAAACTGACGAAGGAGATAGCATAGAAACAGACGGAAACGCGGACGACAGACGGACAGGGCTAAATGAACTCAGCTCGTCATGCTGATCAAGAATATATATACTTTATGTGGTCGGAGATGCTTCCTTCTATGCGTTACAATCATTCGGACAATTTTATAACCCTCTGCAAGGGTAACAAATAGCCGGAAAACAGTCCAAAAACTGTTTATCCGATTGCACTGAAACTTTGGGGAATGGTTGAACGCTTGCCCGGGAAGGTTTCTTAGTTGAAGAAATTTGCGGAAAATGGACCAAAATTGCAAAATTTACAGTTTTGGTAAGACTTTGGGGAATGATTCGACGCTTTCCCGGGAAGGTTTTCAAGTAGAAGAAATGGTCGCAAAATGCTCCAAAAACTGCGAAATTTACAAAATGTTCGATTGTGATGAAACTTTGAACTTTCGAATTTCTAGTATTCAGCTAGTACTTTGGAAAGCCCTTAAGGCAAGCAAACATTTTAATAAAAATACTACTCCCAACTGTCTCTCCAAATAATATGTAGTTGTTCTAATTGTTCTTATTTTCACTAAAGAACTACTACTACTATGGATAGCTTTTCTGTATAATTTCTGCTGCACCTGCAACGTGCATTGAATTTTACTAGACTTATAAATAGACTAAACCGGATGGTTTCGATGAAGGGGCATGGCGACCTGAACAATCTAAACCAATTCTTTTAATTACTTTTGTAATCACTCCCGTAAAACAGCCACATAAAATGTACTTTATTAGAAAGTTCACTTTCCTAATGAGTAAATACTTGTAACATAAAAGAATTCAAATCGAATTGAGTAATAAAATTGCCCAAAATTTTGCAGGCAAAGACCTAATCATAACGAAATCTAATAAAAGACGCATCATAAATGTGTATACATATTTGTGGTCTCTGTTTAAATTCAACTAATTGAAATCCTTTTCTCTATTTTAATGAGACCCCATACTGCCGACGCCGCTACTGCTGAACTCCTGCTGCCCATGTCTCCTCCTTCGCTTGGCTATTTTTGACAGCTTACTTTCAATTGCGACATCTAGTTAGCGCAAATTTAAGAGCGAAATAAAACTACACGATCCCATCCGCCGGCTGGACGGCTGGCTGGATGGATGAATGAATAGCTTAATGAAGCTAGAGGCCGGTCAGATCTGTGGTCCGTGTCTCTGGTCACTCAACGCCATGTCGGCCTTTATCCACCCGCAAAACGTCATGTCTGCCTCCCATCTCCACCACCACCTGCCCCCTGCGCCATTTCTTTTTTACGGTTCGATCGTTTGGCGATCCACCTCAGCGAGAGAGCCTCCCCATGGCAGCTCCAATTGCTGCAATGTGGCAAAGCAATCGATTTAAGCGCCGCATAAATTGCTGCTGGTGGAGGAGCTACAACCCAAAGGTTCCGTCCATGTTCCCGGCATGATGAATTGTTTTCTTTGTCGAGTTGTCGAATGGCTGCCGCTTGGAGTTGTAGTCGGAGTTGGAGCGCTGCTGCCTGTTGGGTGATGTGAATGATGAAGTAGGAAAAAAAAATTGCAAATTGTATCAAAAATTTAAATTTTCGCTTTCATTATGCGGCGGTGGCGTCGTTGCTCCAATCTCCATCCCCATCCCAGGCACTGTACTATGGGTGAAATGTCTATTTCTGGGTAACAAACTTCGCAACATCTTCTAATCGTGTCATAAACATGTCGGGACTTGACTTGATTTGATGGGTGTGTTGTCGATATTTTCCAAAATATCGATAATATCATACCTTCATATAAATAGCTTGGTACGCAGAGAAATTATGTATGACGTTCTAAAATCTTAACAAATTTGTTAAAAACGCTTAGCAGATTATCATCAACAAAAGGTCATGATTTCGGTACATTTACAACCATTTTTTGTTCACTGTGTAAATTGGACGATTCATCCGATACAGTACGGTTTTGAAATTAGACCTGAATTGAAACAATTACAAATACTCATTCTGTAAAGCTGTGTTTTCGTGGCCGGGTGGCTCAGCGGCTAGTGCAGGGTCGTGGGTTCGATCCCGCTCGAACATCTAAAAATTTTTCTTTTGAATAAACTTTACACCCGGTCACCCCTCTCTGCTGTTGGCGCTCCAGCTTTGTAGTAAATAGCCATGAAAAGCTTCTCAAACTGCCGTTCGGATTCGGCGTTAAACTATAGGTCCCTTTCTCTTGTGCGAAAATTAGAAGCGCACAGGCCAAGAGATTGAGAGAGGCTCGTCTTTGGCCCTTTGGGACTGTGTCAAGCCATTTCACTTGACGCGATGTCATATGAGATGGGTGAAAAATACCTCTGTTTATTGTGAGTTGGCTGTCAAAAAACTTACTTAAGAACTCAGATAGCCTACTTCTCATGCAGCTTTTCATATATTTTCTGATTGACTATTACACTTGTCTGATATCCCAAATTTTTAAATTTTATGAGATATCAGACAAGTGAAAATACAGCTTAAGTTCAGCGCTCATAGCCCCAAGTTGAATCAAGACCTTGGGTTTGAAGTGAACGAACCGGTCCTCGAATCAAACTTTAGACTTTACAACAATTTGGAACCTCCGAGGCGGACCTTCTACCTATGAGGTTTGTTGCCTTGATAGACTAGAAATCGGTTTGAAGGCTAAGTAAGCGAAAAATTTAAATACATCTTTTCCCATTTCGGTAAATCCAACACCAAGGTCCACCATTGTGAGTCAATGCCTACCATTATTTTTGAGGCGGTATATGGGACTTTCTTTTTCAACCCGAACGGTCTCGAAATTAAATTTCAAAATTGTGGGGAACCCCGAAATAGCAAATTGTTTATTTAAAAAATAGAATTCTCAAAGAAGTGTTTGTTAGTCAGGTCTCAGATTGATATTGCTGAATAGTTTTTGCCGCGCTTTTTTTTATATAATATTTTAAATTCTCAGTGTTAACCACCATGATAGACCTTCTAAGCACTTACAGTTCATTGCCCTTACATAAGCCAAAGCCTCTAAGATAAAAAACGCACATTCACAATCTCCCGACTTTTCGTGCTGGCTCTAGAGCAGGGGCCGGCAGCTTGTTATCGCGCATATAGGAAAGCTTCTCAGCACCGCGCCGCTAAAACGCACAGAGTTAAATGTGTATGAGCGCCGTTGCGTGGCTTCCTTGCCGCGATGTCGTCGCTGCCAATGTGAGAGAAGTTGTGAGCAGTTTTCACCCCACACACCAATGCATTGCACCCGCAAAAATGTAAATGTATTTTTTCCTCCCTTCTACGCTATTACTCTCTTGAGAATTTTGTCTAAAAAGCCATAGGAGAGAACGGTCTAAGGTTCCCCAGATTTTTTGAGAGTTTCCCCTTTATTTGGCTTTGCTTCGGCACGCATTCGGCTTGAATCGTCAAATGTAGTTCGCGGGCATGGCTGGGGAACGCTGGTCTAGAGCAGGGTTCCCCAAGAGAAGAGGCTCTCTCTCTCCTCTGTCTCTCTCTAACACACTTTGCTTTTTTTTTTTTAGGTTTGACAAATGGGTTCGGCCCCTGGGGCATCTGGGGCTGGAACGCTTCGCCGCCCATACATTCTGAGCTTTAGCTTTTTTTTTTTTTTTTCCCTTCAGTACTCAGCATAGAACCAAAGATTCACCGATGAATTGGTCGAGTTAGCATCGATGAATCATAGGGGAACCTCCCATAGCAAATTATGGCATGAATTTTTAACATTGGTATGTCCCTAGGCCTCACGCATGACAGCTTTAGGGGTGAACCGCCATTAACGAATTCACGAACGATATCGATGATTCACAGCATGATTTCTTTGGCACCACTGATGAATTCCCCGGCAAATTCATATTTGATTCCCCATAATTCCTCTTTGACTTTTGCAAAGAAATCATAAAAAAATTATTTTAAAATGTACAAACATAATTCGCGCAAAGGTGACGATACGTAGATTCCATCTCTTATAAACTGTTTATCACTTCTCTTATAACTATTTACCTGTTTTAATAATTGGTAATAAAAAAAAAATCGCTTTTGTTGCAAAACAATTTTTTGCGCACGAAATGCTCCACTGAAAATTTTCTGGCAAGTGGCGATTGGAAAGAGGCAGCACGCTAAACGCAAAAACAAAACAAAGTTTTTCCCTTCTTGTCCCTTACTATTCTGCGCGCGATACATTTTTAGCCTAATATGTAAGGGCATATCCGACTTAAGAAGTATTTGTGTGCATTTTTAATGATCCATAAACAAAGTATTTATTTTGGGATAATAATAATAAAAGACTATATTAGGAGCTAATTCACTAACGATCAGTGCAATCCCATCTTATTCAAATTCTTTAATATACAAAGTAAGTATTAATGTTCGGTAAAATTTGAAGGGTATGCAAACTTCTTCGTTCGGCGATGGCAAAACTTCTTTTGAGTGTCTCTGTGTCGCAGCAAGGACGGCAAAATCTTTGTGACTGCAATATTTGCAATAGCAACAAATAGACACAAATTTCTGTTTCATGACGTCGAGCATGGGGGCGGAACAAGGCATGAATTTCTCTGATTACATTAGAACTGAAGGGTATTTTTTTTGTACACAAGGCGATTTGCGACGCCACTAAAAAAATAGCTGCATATTGTATACCATTGTATGGCCGTTTGGCATCCTAGAGAAGTATATTGGTCTTTGGCATAATCTAGATTATGGAGTCTATCAAAATTGAAGACTTTTATGGTTTATTTCTGGTCTAATGTAAAGCTTCACCGCTACGTTGAATGTATGAGCGCAATCTTTCGTTTTGCCAGACCGATATTAGCTCACTGCGCCATTTGTGACCCACGTCTAAGTGAAATGTATACTCCTCGCTTTAACTCCTCAATTGAACCTCAATAACCTTATAACTTAAATATGGGAAATTTTATTTGAGCGAGAGCAACCCGCTTTGAAGATGGCCATGGGTGGTTAGTGGACACAACCGTACCACTAAAAATTGAAATCTTTCGAAGCTTTAGGACACCGGAAGTATTTTTGAGCGATTTGCGAACCGACCGAATCCAAACTCTAGAGATTTTCACGGAGACACCCGATTTTGAGTTAAGGCCAACTTATTTTCTGGTAGAAATTTTTAAGGTCGTGGTCTCACCCCACTTATCTGATGCGCTTTGGTGTATAACAGACTAAACGAGAAAGCAAATGCTAACTTCGTTTTCCAAAGTTTAGAATACTTGAAACTTTTTTGTGACCACTGTCTAAATTTGTAAGATTTATACACGAAAAACTAAACTGAAAAAATTTGTATGCCAGGTGTACAAGAAGCGACCATCCGATTTTCCAGGTTGTACGCCAAATGTGCAGTGTGCAGCTAAACGATATCTCTCACAAAATTTTAACCCGATAGCTCAACAACTGAGGGACTAGTTTATAGAAACAGAC
>JAEIFV010001360.1:0-59002 GCA_018904265.1 Lordiphosa collinella
ATTTAAAGTGTGTTTCTCTCAATGAGGAAACGCATTGAAAAGTGAAATGAAGCAAGTTAATTGCAGAGCTCGCAAATAACAATTGACAGATTTTACCTTTGCGGTCTGCTCAATAACATAACCGAAAAAGACCAAGCACGGTTGCTCTCGCTTTGAGCAGAACACCGTTTTTCTTTGATTTTGTTTTCAGTTGACTCTTCTCAGTTGAGCTATTTTTGTATTGCTCATTCAATATCCAGAAAGATTTCGAATTCTGATATTCTGTTGGGAGAAAGTGAGCCACTTCGGCGACACTTCCAAAAGAGTTGCAAACAAGTCTTCTAGAAGTGTCGCAGAAGAACCTTTTAGAAGAGTAGCGACTCCCAGGATACTCTATTCGGGGATTGTTTAATCGCCCATCGTCGAAAAGTCTTCTGGGAGTCGCCTTGGAGATTGCTAGAAGATTGAATCTTTCGGCAATCTTCCCTGCGATTCCCAGAAGACTCTTTTCCGCGATTGGCAAGTAAACAATCTTCTGGGAGTCGCAGGGAAGATGATTGCCGGAAGAATCAATCTTCTAGCAATCTCCACGGCGACGCCCAGAAGACTCTTTTCGGCGATGGGCGATTCAACAATCGCCCAAATGTTTACAGTGTAACAACTTATAGAGAGCGATTCGACAGAGCGCTCTCCCATTAAGAGTGAGCAGATAAGCAAGAAATTACCGGCTTGCCTCAAAGGGTATTTTTTCTTTGTTTTTTTTTTTGTGTGTGTGTGTGTCTAGCTTGTGTGAGTCACAAGCCCAAATCGACACATCACTCACATATACACACACACACACAAACGCAAATGACTTTTATTTTCTTCGCTCGCGTCGAACCGGTCAGTGAATGAGCAGAGCAAAAGGGAAACAAATCCATTGGTTGTTCATTAATTACAGACCGTTTCGTTCAAGAGCCGATGAGCACGGTTTATCTGACTGCTAAAACATAACAGTTACTTTTGAACAACGAAAAACGGTCAACTGTTATTTGCGAACTCTGGTTAATAGGTAATTTGTGGCTGGTAAACATGAACAAGTGACTTGTTCACCTAATTTGGCGACTCCTCAGCTGTTTTTTTCCGCGTGTCTGATTGTTCAATGTAAGCAACATGCTGGCGTGGCAGTCCCAACCGTGTGCTCATAAAAATTCTTTATTAAAAACGCACAACCTTTTTAGAGATGGCTAACAAATAGGCAAAATTCCGCAGTGTGGGGATTCAAATTAGTTGAAATGATCGGTTATCGTCAGAATGACCAGGTGAACAACTGATCAACTGAGCAGTTCAAGTAACTTGACTCACTTTGAAGAAAAGAAAAAGTGAAATAAATATCCTTTACCCAAACAATTTAGCCATTTTATCTCGAAGGGTTCAGCTGTTAAATGATTCATTCCTTTCGTTACAAACCACATTTATAGCTGAATGATAATTGGGGCGCTTCTCTAATTCTAAGGTGTAAAATGCATGTGCTGGGTCAAATAATGAACAAAATTAAAGCACCCTATATTTGGTGAGCACCGATTTGCGCTTGATCTGTAGCTGATTGATATACTTTATGGTATCTTTGGCCGGAGCAGACGGGACAGATTTTTGGTCAGCCTTTGCGAGCACGAAAAGCAGCACAAAACAAAGCAAAAGGGAAGGAGTTTATAATAATAAATCAATGAATCAATTCAAATTACCCACCTGCAGTTCCACAACCAATTGATGCAAAAATTCAAACAGCACGGGCAGAATTTGTGGTGCAAATTTCGATATCTGGGGCTGCAAATGTTCAGAGAACTGTCCAAGGGCAAAAAATGCGGATATGCGCACTAAAGGCACCGCATCAGTAATTCCACTCTTGATAATGCCTAGCATAATCTCCAGATAATTATTGCTAATGGCATCGGCACAGCCCTCAGCAATGACGGCCATGCACAGGAAGGCGGCTCGACGACGCAATGGGTCGGGATTGTGTAGAGCGGGCTCAAGCAGCTGCAGCAAAGGCGGTATAAGTTTCTCTGGTGACAAGTGGATGGCCAGTAAGTCCAGAGTCTGAGTGGCCGAGGTTACGGGGCTGTTGTTACTTTCACCCGAAAAGAATTCTTCGGCTAAAAAGATATAAAAATTATAAAAAAAATGAGAAGAAAAAAAACAATAAATATTACTCACTATAATCGTCTTCATCTTTCTCAGATTCGCAGCACATCATCTCAAAAATGACCAACAGTATGGGCTCCAACAGTTTCTGCTTCACAATGGCCTTTTTCTTGATGCGCACGATGCGTCCTATGAATACAACCACCTGGACCCGTATGGCATCATCTATTTGCTTATTATTTGCAGTCTCCAAGCAAAAATCCATCAGTTCTTTCATATTATTATTTCAAAAGTTTAGGCACATATTCGGCCACGCAGTCGATAATATCAAATACAGTGGAAAACTCATCCACATTTCCTTTATGGGCAAATGCATGCACCGTCTTGATGATAAGGGGCATGACCTTGAGCACTGTCAGCTCGGCAGTGCTGTGACCCTTTACAAACGGCATTAGGTATGCCATGGCCAACATCATGTTGGAGACCGTTGGTGTGGTCAAGTCACCGCGGGATTCAGCACCCAAGTAGAACAGCGGCAAACATTTCGCAAATGGAAGCCATGTGGCTTACAAATTGATCGGGCGCCGCATCGGCGAGAGTTGAAAATATTGAGGAGCCCAGCTCACTTTCCTTTGGATCCGGCAGACTGCAACGATCGTAGATGAATTTCAGCAATTCAGCTAGCCAGGAATCCCTCTTCTCCGCCTCATGGCGCACCAGTGAGCCCACAAATTGTGCAATGGCATTCTTAACGGATTTCTCCTTCTCCAGTACCAAAGCCTGCAACATGTATTGCTTAATGCTGGAAGTTTGGGAGACAATCTTAATCAAGAGGAATATTATATAAAAAAAATTTAAATCAACTTACATTTCCTGCTGATCCAAGGGCACCAGCTGCCAATGACGAAGCTTGTTCAGTCGTTTTTGGAGCAGTACTGCAGCAAATTGACGAACTTGTGTCGGTCGATCGGAGGCAACGATGTTGCAAAGGGCCACCAAGCATTGCGGATTCTCGTGAGCTTGTACCAAGTTGGCAGTGGCCTAGTAAACGAAGAGAAGGATAATAATGAATACAGATTTCTTTAATCCTAATGCGAGAGGGCTGTTCAAAGAGTTCTCGGCCTTTATGAAGAATATGCCAACTCCTATGCAGAATATGGTCCTACCATCTTTTTGTTGATAATAAAGCCGCTTTCGACACATCGATAAGGTCAAAGTTCTTTGAAGCCCTGTCTACTTTTGGTATACCAACAAGGTACGTTTGACTTTGCATGATGACGTTGAGAAGCACACGAAGCTCCGTCAAAATAGGAAAGAACCTCTCAGAGCCTTCCGATACCAGAAGAGGTCTTAGGCAGTGTGACACCTTATCGTGTAACTTGTTTAATCTGCTGATGGAGTATATAATGCGCCAATGCCCAAATCGGGCACCATCTTTTATAAAGATCTAATCCGAACGGGCGGTAAGCAAGGCGTTTTCAGAGATTGAGAAGCAGTCAAAACTCATGGGCTTAGCGGAAAATGAGGAAAAGACGAAGTTCCTAGACTCAGCGCACAATGAGCCTAAGCGTCTTGGATAAATATCGATCTGATCAAAAGGTTTCGAACAATACTTATTAGTATAAAAATCGGTCTTTCTGTCAATATAGATGCATTTAAAAGTTTTACTACAGAAACTACCGAGCTATTTGAGGTTATATCCATGGTACAATATGCCAGTAACTGTCCACCAAATTTTATATCATGGAACAACTATAAGTGAGAGGGCTACTTGTCGCTCTCAGCAGTCGCAACCTAACCTAAATGAAAAATATTCATATTTCGCGGTGCACTGAAAAACATTCTTCAATAACGTGTTTATGCACCTAGAACAACTCGATTTTCGTTCACGTTCTTGTAGGTAAAGGCTTACAATGTAAATTTTGCTGACCGAAAATTAGCTTTTCATGCAGTTAAGGCAAAGAACAATGCTTTTTAAACAAAAAAAAAAAAACGCAAAAGTCATCCGCGATCCAAAGACGTCATAACTCTTGTAAATTCGCGATTTTTTTTCTGAGATTTTTTCAGAATTTTTTAGGTGGGGTAGCTCAACTAAACAATTACAAAAAATAATGAAGAAAATTTTTATTTAATTTTTTTCTTTCTTAATTTGAATTTGAGTACAAAAAAATACTAACTTCGACCCACTGTGCAAGTGCATTGACACGCATGTAACGGAATGTGCATTTTGCCTAAAGTTTGCATTGTAAATACATGCATACATATAAAATGTAACTGTTTTCATCTATATATATGTATATATGTAACTGTTTTCATGCCATGTACAAAAAAGAAATGTGCCTATTAACAAATGGCGTCTGATTGCCGGGAGGGCGGGCTTTCTTAACCCTCTTTTGTTAGCCGCATATTCTTACCACTCTAACGATTTCAGTATCATTGCTCAAGAGTCCGTCAATAATCTGCTCCAAAGCTTGTTCCATCTTGTATCCAGGTCAATTCGAGCTCAATATTAGAGTATTACTGCAAAAAACGCACAAGACCGCGCCACCGGGAGAAGGAAATCACGAAATGTTCGCGAAAATACAGGCAGTGTTGAGAAACCAAAAAAAATTACCACGTTATGCACACCACGAATGGAAATAATAAAATATATTCAAATTTTCGTTTTTGTTGAGCTTAGTAGAATATATGTGTATATTTATACTACAGATTCAATATGATACTGACTGTAAGTTACAAATTTTGCAGCTGCTACTTGTATACACACATAAATAATACCCATTAGAGAGGAGTAATTATAAAGTGACTATGATTTAGTCACTGCGAAAATTTAAAGAGAAAAATAATTAAATAAATTATATACAGATCAAAATAACGTCAGTTATGGGACAGAAAGTTAAGTTTATTTTCATATAGCTGAATACCCGGCGTAGAGTGGAAACATTATTCTTATGAAAGCGTTTATAATTAAGTTTAAGCTGGCTCTAAATCGATATTATCAGTTTTCAATTGGGAAAACTATAAATTACCAGTTCATTGCTTAAAGAACTAGTTTTTCGACCGAACGTTCCTATCGCAGATATTTGCTATGATTTTGATAAAACTTTGTAGAACTGTTTAAAATAATATAAAACGAGAAGGCTAAGCTAAATTCGGCTGTGACTAAGTGTTAATACCCTTGCAAATGCTCGTTTTGAAATAATGATTTCAACATTTAAAAGCATATATTGGGGGTGTCCCAGAAATCTCTAGGGATTTTCCTATAAACAATTGGACTTTGAACTAAACTAAAAGAAGTTCATATGTAAAGTGTCAAGAATAATGTCGCTTACTAGATTATAGGGAAGTAAATCTGTACGCTATAAATATACTTGGCGCTGAGCAGTCGGTTTCAAATCGCTCATCTTTTGTCTGGCATTTTGGAGTCACTTCACATGTAAAGGCAAGCAGTTGTAGTTCGAAACGAAACTGTTTATACGAAAATCTCTAGAGGTTCTGGGAAACCCCGAATAATATTATTAAAATTCGGTACGTCATTCTCTAGCTATACTTATGTAGATTATAATTTTTTTATGTTTCCTCAGTTCCAAACCGCGGAATCCCTTTCTTCAAACACGGTCCAGGGGAATGGCTATAGCGACGACATTTTGTTATTTTGTATAAAAAATTGTTTATCATATATTTAATTTTATAAAACCCAACTTGTGTTCGCTTTTTACAAAATAAAATAGCAAGAAACTCCGTCAAACACGGCTGTAATTGACTCTGTACTCCCCGCTATTCCAATTTATACTCTTAAAATTAGTATGCTTTTTCAGAATCATCAACAAAGTTTCATATTAACTAAACCTTATAGCTACAGAGAATTACATAATTGCGGAATTAGTTTTCATTTCTTTTTTTAAATATTGGTCACAGTGACTTCTACCGTGATTGTACCATGATCGCCCGAATTTAGCGTTGTCCAACACTGGTTGCATTAAAGCCGTCCATTTTTAAAACCAAAGCGACGCGCCATTTTTTCTAAATTGTTGTTTATATGTGTTAAATTAGTTAAATAATTCGCCAAATGGATAAAAGCAATAGCAGCAGCATGGACCAGAACTCCTTGGGCATTCTAAGCATGGAGAATCTCAGAGGTAGCTTGGATATAACTGTTTTTGGAAAAGTGGTTCACATATATTTTTGTTGTAGTTTTTGGAGACCTTTCGAACCGCAGGGAATCCTCCAATGTGTATGAAAGGTTGAAGGTAAGTCCCATTTGATCAAATTCAAACGTTTAAATCCTTTATATCAGACATCTTGAACTTGACAGGCTGAACGCGTCAAGGCTCTGGAGACGCTGGACAAGCCAAGGCCTAGCCACAAGCTGCGTCCTAGTCCAAGTCGAGTAATGTCAACTAGCACCAACATCTCTGAACTGATCACGGATGAGACCATTGATCTCAACAGCAGTGGCTCAGTTTTGGCTCCTACTCCAAGGGCTGCTCCCAACAGAAATCTAAGCTTTGAGCCGGCCGAGATAACGGGACGCTCCACGCTCTGTGGTGCCAGGCAAAAAAACATCTCTGTGGCGGAAATACTTAAGAGCTCGTTTGCGGAAAAGGCGCGTCTGCTGGGGAAGAAGCTGCCAGTGGCGGGCTCCAGTATAAACTCCAACTCCAGCTCGATGGACTCATTTAGCTGCTCCCGCAGCTTGCCACGCACGGCGGACTTGAGCAATTTGAGTCTCAATGGGGGCGGAGGCTTCTCCTTTGCCGGGGAGCCACAGGATTGTGATGAAAGTTTTGCTCCGGCCGAGCTAATGCAATCGAAATTGGTCATGGGAGAAATCTCTTGGGCTCAGGCATATACGGCTATGCCCACGGCTACGCTCAGCAAACAGGCCATGGAGAAGATAGCCGCTCCACCGCCAAGCAGCGACTTGGAAAACTCCGTGTCCAAGTGAGAAATGACTTAATTCCACAGATATATAAATTTTTAAACTAATTTTTTCCAATTTTTTAGCTCGGTTTTGGCGGGTGATCCGGATTTTAGCCTGGGCAACTATTTCCAAACACGCTCTGAGAATTTGTGGAATATTATGAACAATGAAAGTCCGGTTAATCGCTGCCTGCCGCAGCCTTTGGTCGAACCCAACTTGAGCCTGGGCAGCAGTGTGGTTTTAAAGACACCAGCAACCGATAACAAAACCTATACCAAGCCGGCAACAGAGTTAGGCGCCAAGCTGGGTGCTCAAATGTTGAAGAAAAAGCAGCAGGATAAGATTAACCAGGCAAGAGTACCTTCCAGTTCCGAGATCTTAAGTCTATCGGCCATTGATAAGGCCTTGCGCATTCTGGACTTAAACTCGGATACCTCCACAGTGGAGCTGGTCAATAAATTAAGGCAGCATGGAGGAGGAGGAGGAGGCCATGAGGAGGAAAACAAGGAGAATGAGAGCACTCTGTGCGACACAAGAAGTTTTACAGATTCCATTTTGAATTCCACTGATTTTAGGCAACTGCAGCAAAGTATGAGCACACGTAAGCCTCTAAGTCCGCTGGCGGAACAACCTCAAATCACCATAACTGCAGCTGCCGATGCTGATGTGGATGCTGACATTGATGAGTGGCCATCTACGCCCATTAAATCACCCGGCAGACGTATCAGACGCACCAAACTCTCGCCCCGAAATGCAAGTCCCTTAAGCAGCGATGGTGTACAGCCTCTGGCGGTCACCACAGATGAAGATGAGGACAAAACGCCGGTGAACAAGCAAAAGCAGCAGTCCAGTTCTCTGAGCTCCACACGATTAGAAAGCCTGCAGGCGGTGGCTTCTTCCACAGAATGTGATTTTGTCATTTCTCCCAATTTGGCCAAGAACTCGCCCTTATCATCGCCCCGTAGCTGCTTGTCCTCTCCCCTATTGGACAGCACCACCAGCTCGGAACGTCGCCAGTTGTCTTTGGCAGCGGCTGGAGCACGTAAAGCTAATTCGTCGCCTGCCAGCAGTACCACCACCACCACTTCAACATCTCGCCCTGGCGGCAGCTCCCGCTGCTCCAACTCCAGTGAGTTCAGTCATCGGGATGGCAAGCTGCTGCCTTTGAAGGTGACACATACCAGTTTATGCTGGGGCAGCACCAAGCTACGCACAGATGTCAGGAAATCCATGCAGGTGAAGAATACGGCGGACAAACGTCTGGTTGTGCGTTTGGGCATACAGGGACCCGGCTTTCAATTGGTGGGCAACGATTGCTCCACCATCACGCTACAGGCCATGGAGTGCCGCACCATATTGATACAATTCTGTCCCACTGTCTGTGGCGCCGCCTTGGGTTCTCTATCGTTCTATGCCCCCCTAGGTGGTAGTCAGCCGGGCATGCAAATACCTTTGTATGGTTATGGTGGCAATGCCTCCATCTCCATACAGGGCTTACTTAAGGGTAAGTGAATTGTTTGCTTATATTTGTAATGAAGAGATGGAAATTAGGATGTATGAAAATATTGAGAATGCTTCATGATATTGTGGAAAATTTATATTGAATCAGCTTTATTTCTGGAGTTGTTAAAAATTTCTCAAAGTGAAAGTCTGGTTAATTGCCCCGATAAGCAATAGATTTGTTGTTGTTTTCATTTCGAAGCGATGCAATTGTACTTGTCCATTCTGTCTGCTTCTGTGCGGCGGCACCAAGAAGCGATGCAATTTTAAATACGCCTGCGTGGCGCCAGTTGCCGTAAATTAACTCCCGGGAGCAATGGGTGCAAGGGCTTGCCCACCGCTGCACTACACGAAAACAGCTTTGCTCCAATAAAATCGTAAATTCTTGTGACTTTTTTAACATTCTAATTGTCATCTCTTCTCAAAGAAACTTGTGGATCCTTTCTAATTCTAAAGGGTGATTTTTTAAGAGCTATAGAAAAACACATAAAATTCAGAAAAATGCAATTCTACCTGGTAGGTTCCTTTGGTACAAAAGGGATATGGGCAAAAAGGCGATTATTAGTTGCACATCCGCCGACATTGAGATTTGACAGTTTGTATTGGGTCAGGTGTATAACTTGGTGCCCTTTGCTTACGTCTGGCAACAATATTATTCTTTTTCGGCACTTTACTGATGTGTTGTTGGCTGCATCTCGTTGACTTATGTGGTCTTTGTTGTTAAAAATGTTTACTTTACATAATGTTTACTTTCCGACCACTTCCAACTTCTCTTTTTATTATTTTTCGTTGCAAAAGACTATAAATAGTGCGTTTGGACTTGACTTGGGTAAAATGGTTTACTGTAAACACTTGACCTTTGTCAGCGTGCATTTCGTAGAATTTTACAACGGCATGATGGCGACTACTTGTCAAAATTTTTGTCAGGGGGGCTTGAAAACGTGTTGACAGGAGAACAAAGAGAAAGAAATGTCATTCCGAAAGCTTTTATGTAAAGCTCAGCTGACGGCGCTCTCTCTCAAAGTTTGTGCAGATTTTCAAATTGATCAAATTGTTGTTTGTTGCTTAATTAACTTGGTCTGGTTCATCTCCAAATGTCGACAACATTCAAACGTGCAGCCTAGCACAACATGGTAGTATGTTTTAGCGAATTTTTTACTTAATTTGATTTTGGTTGTTTGCTGTGTCGACGATTTCCCTCTCATCTAGTATCACTACAATCAGCATATTTATTGCCATTTAAACGTTTAAACTCCAACTGGTTATTTCTCTGCTTTTCAGGTCCTGTGGGGGCCAGTTTTCTGACCATTGGCGATGTCTGCGAACTCTCTTCGGGCCGGCCACTGACCGCTTGCCTTAAGTTTTACAATAAGGGACCCCTCACCGCCTTTGTGGGCATTTCGGTGGACTCTACCGTGCTGATGAAGCTGCGCCTGAGCGAGGCATTTCAGGTTCGGCCCAGCAAATTGATACTGCCTCCCCACAGCGAGGCCACCGTGGAGATCGCCTTCCGTCCCAATCGTGAGGATATGAAAAACATACTCAAAAAGTCCTCGTCCCAGGTCTTGACTTTGGCCAATATGCGCATCTTTTGCGGCGATGAACCCAATAGGCAACGCATGCGTAATCTGATACAGCGCATGAGCAGCCGGCAGCGACAGCAACTCACCTCCTGTATGCTGGACAGCATTTGGTGTCAATTTCCCGAAGAGCCAACCATACGGAACTTAAGTCAACTGTTGGAGCCAGCCGAATTCGTACTCGATCTGTTGACGGTGGTGAAGATAATTGATGTGGCCCTGACACTTAATCGGGATTTCGATGAATCGGCGGAATCTTCGTTACTGTTCCTGCCCGAGGCCGAGGAAACTGTGCTCTTCCGGACCATTTGTGCCGCCCACTCACCGACACCCTCGCAGATTAACATGCTAGAGCCGGTCGATGAACTGCTGGAGGCGGATACCACCACATTGGAGAGGAACTGGAGTGTGTCGCCCAAGCAGCTGGAATTCAGCGAGCGAATGCCCGTGCCCCTCAAATTGAGCATCACCAATAATTTTCGATCGCGGCAACTGATTGAAATTAACTGTAATATGCAAAATGTGCTGGAAATCCATCCAAAAGAATGTTATATAGCTCCCGATGGCGGTCAGGTGGATATCCAAATAAGGCTCTTGTCTAAAACAGCGGTAGTAGCTCGCCAGCCGTTACTCATTATGGTCGCTATGGAGAATGAACGCATCCAAGTGCCAGTTTATTTTTAAGTTTCATTTGATCATTGTATCTTTAGTTTATGTTTTTGTTTTGAAATATTGTGAAATCTGCTTTGTATTGTATTTGAGTTTGAGATAAAGTAATGTTTAATTGTAACGGTTATTTGAATTGTTTGTAACTATCGAATGTTTGTCACCTCTAGGCCAGTGTTCAGTGTTGCCAGAACAGAAGGTCCAAAAGTGGCTAAAAATAGCTAAAAATAAAGAGTTGCTAAAAAAAAAGCTAAAAGGCAAAACAATTAATTTTTTTGGGACGAAAATGCAATAAAAACTTAAAAAAAATTCTTTTGAATTTGTGAAGACTACAAAAGTTGTAAGTCTGAGCCGAACCGAACCATATACATAGTTAGAGGTACGATAGTAGATAGAGTAGTTTTTTATTTATATAAAGTGTGGCTTTGTTTTTAACCGTCAGCCATAGCATATGAGCTTTTTTTACATTGCAGTTCTCAGCCCCTTAATTTTTATTAATTTTTCCCTTTTTTGACCACCAGGGTTATGGATGAATCGGACCACTCTCCTTCGACCAAGGACCCGTTTGGTCTATTTTTCCGTGTCTGGGACGTTTCTGGGCTTCCGAGCCTCCTTCTTGCATCCACTTGAACACCGCGCAAAAAGCCTGCTGGTTAGGAGCCGGGAAAAATACTAACTTCATAACACCAGACTACTCACCAAATTTCAAGTCACAGCTTAAACAAGTAAGAAAGTCTTGGCTCTGAACCACTTTTAAAACGGCTGGAACCAGTAAAATATCCAGCTCCTTTATTTACTTAATTTTACATAAATTACATCTAAGTTAAGGCTCTAAACAACTTTTGACCCATTTTTAAACGCTTTTGAACCGGTTCACAGACTTGACCTATGACTATTTCCTGATCGACTTACTGGGAAAATTTCGTGAAGATCGCTTCAGCGGCTAAGACGCCTATAAGGAACAATCAAACAAAAAAACATACCTACATTCACTTTAATATGTATGTATAGATGTATACACAAGTGAACTCCTATTAAATTCACCAATGATTCCCATATTCATCATTGTTATTTGGGCGGTACTAAGGCGCTATACTAAGGGGCAGTTCTACGGAATAGGAAGCTCAGGTTTCTATCGAATTATTAGGCATTATTTCGCATTACGATACGAGAGTAACGAAATAGCTAAAAATAGCTTAACATAAACTAAAAATTACCAGATTTTTAGCTAATAGTATTTTCGAAAATCTAATAGCATTTCCACTTTTAAAATTGCTAGATCTAGCAACTAGCAATACTACTAATTCGATTGCCAACACTGGTAATTTTTGCCAACACTGGTAATCAGCTTTTGTTTATCTTTTGGTTTGGCTTCCCATTTTGCATTTGTAAGGCGTAATTGATAATAATATAATATTTAAAAAAATGGCCAATCTAATTGATCATGACTCATGGGAGATCGAGTACGAAGGCTGTGAAAGATTGAGGCATCAATTGCTAGTGCAACTCCATCAGCGCCAGCAGCTGGGACCAGCAGCCACCTTAACTAAAGATTACATTCACCTCAGTTCCAGCCTTCAATTGGGTTTGGAGCAACTGGAGAAGGATGTCAAGCATCTGAAGGTGGTGCTTGATAATGCCATCACCTGGGAGACCAGTCCCGAGGAGGAGCTGCAACAACGTCGCATCGATTTTGATAAATTGACCTCACAATGCCGCGAGATAAAAATGAAATTTTCCCATAGCTCCTCCTCTCTCGCCTCCTCCTCGTCTGTGTGGCAGGATCAACAAACTGCACCCGTCGTCGACAGACCCACAGATGTGACCACTTTAAAGTTGCGGCAAGCCGAAATGCTAGAGAATCAGGAGAGGGGACTGGAAATACTTTCGGCTACAATCTCACGGCAGCGCAACTTGGCCACACAGCTGGGCACCGAAGTGGAGGATCAGAACAGTGAGTAGTAAGCCAAATCGTACTCCAAGCATTGATTTATGTTTGTTGTTTAGACATTTTGGATAATCTGGCCAACACAATGGACCGCGTGGAGACGGGTGTATCGCGGGAAACGCATCACATTGGCCAGGTGAATCGCAGGGACAGCACATGGGGCTATTGGTTGGTCATAATTGCACTATTTGTGGGCATTATAGTTGTAATCTTTGCTCTTTAAATTGCCAGTACCCGCCTGTTATCATTTATGTGTGTATGTAAGTGCGTGCAATATGTTTTATGCGCTGAACAAAGATTTAAAGTATATTTTACAGAAATTAAAGTATTATTATATAAAGGAAGGAAACTAAGGCCCGATTACTCAAGCTATAAACTTAAGCGGAGTCTCAGGTGCGGTTTAATTTTTAATCTCTAGTTAAGTGCCTATAGGTTTATCTTAACCAGCTGGTGGTGGTGTACTACTTATTCCCTCGACAAATGCTCCTCTGTCTTGATGCTTCATATTGACCATTCACTCACTTTAATTCGATCCTGAAAGTGTTGATAGTCAAGGTGACCAGATGACCTTACTGTGGCAAACTTAATTGAAGGATATCAATTTTTTTTCTTTCCCTCAAAAAATAACAAAGAACGGAGAAAATTGTAAAAGAAATTCTAGTTAGAGATTTAAAACCAACTTTCGAAAGTGCCGGGCTTTATAAATTGATGGAAGATATTCGATATAAGGATGTTTAGTTATCTGTCACCTAGACGAATGCAATTGTTTCGCTCTTGTTTTACTCATCATTTTTTCCTTTTCCTTAAAAAAAAACCTGGTTTACTTATCATTTTCTTCTTAATGACAAAAGTGAAATAACTCCCGCTTGGCTTTATTTCACTTTTGAAATGGAGATATCGCCCTGTTCGTCCGTCTTACGCTCTCGTTCAGTTCATTAATATATTCCTTATAGTCACAAAGGAGAAATATTGCCACCAATGAATAAGAAATACCGCCCGCGGGCGTTGTTTCACTTTCAAAAGTGAAATAACGCCACTCCAAAAAGTGAAATAAAGCCCGCGGGTGTTATTTCACTTTTGAAAGTGAAATAATGCCCGCGGGCCTTACTTCACTTTTCGAAGTGAAATAAGGCCCGCGGGCTTTATTTCACCTAGCGTTATTTTATGCCCCCGTTTGAAACATTGTCATCCAAAAAGAATAAACAATTTGGTCTTGGCTTGTTTGGTTCCTTTATCGAAACTTTGAAATATTTAAAGAACTAAAGCAGCGCTTTGGGCATGAATGGTGCATGCCTCTCCTAACGCGAGCTCTACTTATTCCCTATGTTGTTTTCGACAATATCAAATTGTTTCATTTTTGATGTCATTTTAAACAATTTTCACATCTTCGAGGATCCCGGGCTCAAACTTAGATGCGTCTATGTTAGGACACGCCTTGTTTAACCGTTCAATGATTGCCAAAAAGTTTCCTTATGGTCAAGGATTCAGCATAGATTTTCCGAATGGAAAAAAGGGTACAAATGGTTCTGGGAAAAAGAATTGCGATTGGATTAATTTACATGCGCACATTTATTTCGTTTACTGTTACCATAAATACAAATACATTCACTGGGTCTAACTGAAGCGTCTAGGCGGTGCCTTCAGCTGCAGTGCACCCAATTGCAGGGCGTTGGAATGGCTTAACAAATGCTGTTTAGGACAGGGCAACCGCAGACCAGGAATCTGTGTCTGTGTTTCACTTAGCCTGGGACAGCGCAAACATTGCTGCTGATCTCCCAACTCGTCGGCTTTCTGTTCCTGCAGGCAACTCTCATGCCAGGCATGTCCACATTTGCCCATAACCAAGATTTGTGTTTGATCGTACAGACGCTGCCGGCAAATGGAACATCTCATACTGGTCACCCAGAGGCCACGTCGTGCCAAGCGATATTGCTGAGCGAAATCCTTATGCAAATCCTCACAAAGTATGTCGGCAGCAGTGCGTAGCGCCTCGGTCTGTTGCCTTGAACTCACCAGCATGCCCATCAGCAGATCCTTGATGTCGCCAAAGCTACTCGACACATTGTGCGTGTTCATGATGAGCTGCACCAGATTGTGCAGATCTATATGCTGGGAGGCCTCATGGAGCAGGGACTTGGTAATTGTTTGCAGCTCCTGATCCGGTAGAATGTATTGCAATAAAGTGAACCAGCAGTGCTCTAATTGTGCCCCAGGCAAAGTGTTCACCGAGCGTGCGAGCAGTGCGGAAATCTCTAGAGCCTCCTGGGCGGAATCTGCTTTCGAAGCCTGCTGCTGTCGAAGCAGCTCCATGGACAAGTCAAAGGCTTTCGCATAGCTCTCCTGTTTCTCATACAAATAGATCACAGCTCGTTGCAATTGATGGCGTTCCACTATCTTGATGGCCTCATCCAGACGATAGCTATCATGGGTCTTAAGAAAGTCTTCCACTACGGAAGGACTTTCCATTTTGCAATACAAATCCAAAAGCAATTCCATTTGCCTCTGCTCCAGAGGGGTTTTCCGTTCATTCAAAAACTTAAGAAAGCGGTAAAGTTGCTTCTCCTCGCTCCTCAACAAAAGCAAAAGTTCAGCTATGCGGTCCGGATAGTGCAGGGCGACCAGACGCGTTGTCTCCTTGGCATTGATAAGAAGCAGCTCTTTTAGATGTCTCTGCAATTGTGGGTAAATTAAACGCTCCCCGTTGGCCACATGACGCTCCATGTAGGCAAACATGGTTTCATGCCTGGCCTCGTTGAGTATATAACATTCAAGGATATTATCATAGCGTTGCAGCTTCTCCAGCAAATATTCCACCACATAATAGCACTTGGCTCGCTGTGCCAACTCCAGTTGCACCTCATCGCTGCTGATGTCCGAGAGGCAATTACTTGTTAGCAACTCATGCCAGGCACTCTCCCGCTCCGAGTGCTGACGACTGCTCTCCTGCTCGATGTGCTCCTGTGCCAGATAGCTAAGCACGCGCTCCAACAGTTGTCTATCCCGTGGCAGGCATTGCATCGATATCTGCTGAGCAATGAAGTTCAACAGGCAACCAACTTCCGCCCACTGCAATGAGAGAAGAGAGATGGTAAAGAGTTAGAATGTGAATGGACGAACTGCACTTAGACACACATGTTGATTATCATTTTTCTGAACATTGAATTACAATTAAAGTTTTTATTTGGAATGTATAAACAACTAGAAGAATTGTTTGTTTTATTGTATTTTAATACTTAGTCTAAAAACAAATACGGCGGTGACCCAGAAATCTCTTCCAATCAAATTCTCTTTCGGTTGTTTTCAAACCTCTCGTACTTTGTTAGAAGATTTTCGTACACTAACCATAGCCAATACACAAACCAACCAAAACCGACTTCACGAACCTACGCAATTTAGCACTGTTTTTGTAGTAGGACCATAATCTTATACACACACCTTTTATCTAGACTTTCGAACTATGTAGACTATCGAAGAAAATGAAATCTCTCGAAGTTCTGGGACACCGACGGATTTCGCGAGCGATTTGCAAGCCAACCGAAGCCAAAATTTCTAGAGATTTCCAGGACGCCCCCGAAAATGACAAATTAAATTGTATGATCATCGACCCACGGTTTAAACCGTAAAACTTTGGATATTCAAATTTTGACAGAGGTCAAATGTAGTTCCGGTGCGCACTAAGACTACTTTTTGGTCCTTACTTTTCTATGGGATCTATACTATATAGATGTCTGATTCCGACCAAACTTGGTGAAATCATGGAAAAGCCTAATACACTGTTACTTACGAATATCGAGGCAATACCATTTAAAACAATCAAAGTTTTCTTACTAGAACTTCTTTTTCGACCGCTCATTCATACTGCAGCTATATGCTATAGTCATCCGATTTTGATAAAACTTTGTAGAAATGTGTCCAAAGTAAATAAAATAAGTGTATGCCAATGATAAGGACGTTTTCATTAAAAACAAAAAATTTCCTCACTCGAACTAGTTTTTTGACCGATCCTTCCTATGGGAGCTATATGCTATAGTCATCCGATTTCGACCAAACTATGCCAGTAATGAGGACGTTTTCATTAAAAACAAAAAAGTTTTTCTCACTATAACTAGTTTTTCGACCGATCCGGTAGAGCTATATGCTACAGTCATCCGATTTCAACCAAACTTAGTGAAATCATGGGAAAGGATAATAAACTAAGAAATACGTACTTTGGAGGCGTTTCCATTAAAAACAAAAAAGTTTTTCTCACTAAAACAATGTATTTTCGGCCGATCGTTCCAATGGACGCTATATGCTATAACGTCATTCCGATCCGGCCAGTTACGACAAATGTGCAGCGTATAAATTGTACCAAAAGACTTCGTGCAAAATTTGGTGGGGAAAAAAAAAGGGGGGGATTTTGGGGCATTGTTTAACCCGTTGTACTCCATGTTTCGAAAATTTCTATATTGTATCACTTGATCAGTACGATTTACATTTACACAATGGTCGGGAATATTAGATCGTGTTTAGAGAAAGCAGGAACAGAAACTTGGTCATAGAGGATAACTTTTTCGATGTTATTCACAAGGAAGACGTCAAGTAGGGTGTTATTTGTGTTGGAAAAGTGTCTAGGAATCAAATATGTTTACCAGTTTTAGTCCCAGTGGTTTCAAGTCGCCAGCAATGATAATGTCTGATAGGGGTAAGTTACCAAATGTGTCTATTAATAGACAATTTCTTGTATGTATCCGGACATACGAGAATTACGTAAGTTTCTCTTAAAACAGAAATCCGCTTTTGCTTAGAGATGCGGGTTTCAAACGGAAAAGATTCAGTTTTCAATCCGTTTTCGCTATCGAGAAAGTGTCGAGAGTGAACCCCAACACGTGCCTAGAGAACTCACGTTTTTCTGGCACAAACTGACCCACCCGACCATCGACCTCGAGAACGGATCCGTTTTCGACATTTTCTAGAAATTTTCTCTTACTAAACTATCGAGAACGTGTTCCGTTTTCGGTCCGAAAAAGTATTACCTATCGCTCATTTTGTGGCAGCAAAACGTAAGATCTCGATACATGTTTTCGGATCTGCTCTCGACATTTTCTCGATGGCGAAAACGGTTCAAAAACGGATCGAAAACTGAATCTTTTCCGTTTGAAACTCGCATTTCTAAGAAAAAACATATTTCGAATTTAAGAGAAACTATCTTAACAACTGATGTCCGTTTGAAACCCGCAGTTCTAAGTTCTAAAGCGGACTTCGATTTTTAGAGAAACTTACTTAATTCTAGTGGGACAGAAAACATAAAAGAAATGCCCGGGGGTAATACTTTTTCGGCCCAAAATCGGACACGTTCTCGATAGTTTTTTAAGAGAAAATTTATACAAAATGTGGAAAACGGATCCGTTCGAGTTGGTTTTTCGGGTGGGTAGAGAAATCTACATTTACACACCCTTTTAGCATTCTCAAGTCACTGTCCAGATTGGTTACTTCGATGTACACTCACCGTGGCATTCTCGGGCGTCATAATCTCCAGCAGCAGGTAAATAATACGCTTGCGATGCGAAAAGCCCAGCTCATTGCTGAACTCCCGTTCCTGGAAGGCCAACGAGATCACATTCAACGTCTCGCGCGTATCGAATTTGAGTAAAGCTCTTAGATAGGGATAGGGCAGTTCCTCTTCGGGGCTGGCCTTGGAATGCTGTGAGGTAAGACAACGCAGCACATCATGCTTGACCTGATGCACCTGTTCGGCGGGTATATCCCCGGAGGGATAGCCACGACCTGCCAGACAACTGGATATGTAAACCAACAGGCAATTGCCCAGATCCGTTTCCTGGGGTGTGACCAGCGGCAGGAGTTCGGTTAGGGCGGCAGTATAATCATTCAGGGCCTGGGTATTCAGATAGATCTGTACACGATACAGATGATGCAGTTTGATGGCCCTTAACACCTGATTCAGATCCAGGCAAGTCCAATCCAGCTTCAGCAATAAGTTTTCCAGCTTGGAAGGCGAACGCTGCAGCCAATGTTCGACCAAAGCCTGAGATATCAGCGGATTGAGGCTGTGGATGTGATCCTGTTCAATATGCTCGGAGATGTGCTGCAGGAAGAGTTCCTTGGAGTGTACACGCTCCCAGAGGGGCGACCACAGCAGTTCGAGTTCTCCAACGGTGATAAGGCAATTCATAATGGCAGCCAGACAATAGTCGGGGGCTCTGGCCGATTGGCTGAGGTACTCCTGGAAGAGCATTAGTATTCGCTCCTTGGCCTGAGCCCGCTTGCGTGGACGCTCGGCCGAGGCCTGGTAGCCTTCCAAGGCCAATTGACAAGCCTCCTGCCAGCGATGATGCTTCACCAGATAACCAATCCTCTCCGACCAGGTGCGTACGCCTATGATATGCAAGGATCTGGCACCCAGTATATAAAGCTGACTTCCACGCGAGGTGATGGAATTATAGCAGGCATTGGTCCCGGCCAGGGCAAAAGCCGGTGACACATTGCCACCCGTGGCCAGTCCCTTGAACTGAGCCGAGCCATAAACCAGGCCAGCATTGGCCATATCCATGCACTCCAGCTCCTGGCTAGAGCGTACATCCACCAAATGCAACACCTCCGAGGTGTCCATGGAGGCCACACACTTGGGTCCCAGCCAATGGGCTGACAGAAGATTGCTCTGTAGCTGCACGTGTCGCAGATACAACAAGGTGATCCGGCCATTGGATAGGAACAGCTGATGGAAATACAATTGCTGGCCACGAGCAACCACCAGCACCGGATCCACCGAGCGAGAGGAGTCTGCCGCCTGTATGAGCACCAAATGCCAGGCCAGAAGCGGCAAACACTCGGCTGGTCCTTGCAGCGCATGATATTTGATCACCCTCAAGCGGGGACGTACGGTGACTATGAAATACTTGGAGAGCGTGGCTAGAGCCACTATACAATATTGATCCAATTCATGTCGTCCTCCTCCTCCTCCGGCGTCCATTATCAGCGGCTCCACGGCACACACCTCGCCGCGAGCGCCCGAGAACAGGCACCTCGAACTGCAACCTCTAATCCCCAATTTCCTTGTAAAGCTCAGCGACCACACAGATCCTCCTGCATCTGCGCACAGCGCCAGCGATGATCTGGAGGTCCATTTTACATTCAGTACACCCGTATTTGGTGTAATTACCTCAAACAGCTCCCTTAGCACATCGCCCGTCTGGCTATCCATCATCACCACCAATCCTCTGGCATAGCCCGCCAACAAACGAGTAGAATCCGTATTGAAAGCCAAACTGGACACCGCTCCCTGGCTATGCTTGTCCTGATGGGCCCAACGCAAGGTCTGGGTAACATCAAAGTTCAGTATGTGCCCATGACTCGTGCCCACAGCTATAAACGCAGCCACAGCACACGAACTGGCTGCACCCGCATTCACCCGCTCAGCGGCCGATGCCAGCTGGGCCGAAATGCCATGGAGTAAAGTGTAACGCATAATGGAACCACCTCCAGTAGCGCCTCTGCCATCCCCCCTCACTGCTCCGCCACCGCCGGCAGCATCCTCTCCTATCGAAGGCGTGGGCGTTGCCTGTGCAAAGGGTACACCCAGTTCCGAAGCCACATCCTCCGAATCTTCGGCCGCCTCGAACTCACTCAACACACTCTCCAGTGTGGGCAACTTATCCGTGGGCGGTATCCCAAACTCCGCATCGTCCAGCTAATCAATAAAAAAATTTCATTTACTTTGATTTGGCTTCGCAGTTTACTTTTCTTGTTGTTGCTTACCTCCTCAAAATCCAACTGCAGCGACTCGGCCAGCAAACTGTCTGTGGAGCCGCGCTCCGACTCCAGCAGAGATTGCAGCGAGGGAGCCTTTAAGGACATGGTCCCGGTTTTTAGCAACTATTTCTATTTGTTTTTACGCCCCCACCTAGAGGCTAGGGATGGCACAGCTGATAGAAAAAAAGAGCCAAAGAACTAAACAGTAACTGAACTAGTTCTGCACAGTGCTGACAAATTTTGAACATAAAAAAGCTGGTTTCAGCGGGACTAGAAAAAAGAGAGCATGCTTGAGATTTGGCGGATTTCGCACTGTTCATTTTGAGCATGAGCTATGCAAATGCGTAAAATCCGCCTGGATTTGCAAAACCAGGAACATGAGAAAACGGCCCTTTTTCGACCTATTCCGATTTCCGAACGTTTTCAAAAAGTAAAAACGAAACGAAAACGTTTCAACCGCTGTGGGACTTCACAGGGGAAGCCCCGATTAAACCGGATTTGCTCTTTCTCTCTCCAGTCTGCGAAGCTCCTTCGTTGTGAACGCAGCAAAATTGCTAACTGCATCCCACACTTCTCTTCTTTTAATCATGGCAGCAACCAAGTTATAGGTACTCCGCCATCGGTGAGCTCTTCCGACCGTCATGATGTACAGCTCTTCTCTTTTCCAGCACAAATCTCCAGCGCAATGAGAGGAGGATATGCTCCGAGTCTTCAAAGCGCCTCCATCACACCAGCTAACTCCTGAAACACCCGTGGCCACGCAGTATTAGGGTTAGCCAATGGTTAACCTCCCCGTGCTACCTTCCTATCCAATCCTTTACATGGATTGCCATTGCCGTATGCTTTCACTCCTGGCGTCCTCTCGTGCCGTGCTCCTTGGCTGGTCTGTGGTGACAGCCTCGGTTGCAGGCTTAGCTTCCATGGCGAGGAGCTCTAGTGGTACCATGCCGGCGATTACAAGGGCTGCATCGTCAGACATGGTTCGAAAACCGCTACAAACCCGCAGCGCACATAGCCGGTACGTAGCGCGAACGCTTCTGCTTTAGCATGGCACGGTCATCGATTAAGCCCTGATCTTGGACTTCAGAACTCTAGCTAGGAACAGCGTTCCCTCCTGTTTCGGCCCCTTGGAGTTCAGCATGATTCTGCTGAGTGCGTTTTCTACGTACTGCGCTTTTTCACTTACATACCGCTGAGTCGCGTGTCCAGCTTGATTTCCAGGTATCGAGTAGCTCTCTTTGTTGTTATGGTTTCAGTGCCAACCACAATATGTGCCATCTCTACGATATTTCTGCTGCTCACAAGGACAGCCTCCGTCTTGTGAGCTGCACCAGGCCAACAAGCAGCCCCGAACGGCAGCAATGCCCGTCCATGCTCTTCGCTTTAGCAATCTCCTTTGCCACTACGACTAGCGCCATGTCATCAGGGAGTGCCAGTCCTAAGATGCCGCTCAGCGCGCTCAGTATTTGGCCCACGACGCAGTGTTGAAGACATTTTTTACGTTAAGTGTGGCGACAAGACAGTATTTCTTCCAACCTCCTTTTCAACGTGTGCCTTCGATGGCCTTAGATGCAATTCTAACCACCTTGAAGATGGCATCTGTAGTTGACCTCGCTTTTGGAAAGCCGAACTGGCTTGGTTAGAGGTCACCTACGGCTTCAATTGCTGCTTCAAGCCTCTGGCTGATTATCTTCTCAAATACTATTCCCATAGTATCAATAAGGCAGATTGGCATAAAGCAAGATGGCTGGGAATAGTATTTTAGAAAAGATATTTGTGATGTTTTGTGTGTGTGCGCTTGTGCCTGGCCAGCCAACTGAACCCCCCCTTAAATGAAAACATTTAACATATTTGCTATATGTAGTTACATAATTGAATTAAGCTTTATTTTAATAATATTCTCAAGTATTCATAGTTTGCAAATAATGATTTTGTGTAGCAAACTACCCAGACGGTTGGTATTTTTCTCGTTTTACAACTACGCTTAATTGTATTAGTGTTATTCCGACTGGAAATTGTTTTTTCTTCGTTTTGTTTTGGCGTCCTTAATATCTACATAAAGTCTTGATCTTTTGAAAAGATGGGGAGATTTTGTGTTTTTGATAATTACTTCTTGGCATTCTTCTTTTTGGCTTGAATGGCCTGATCGGCCGCCTCCTTCTTGCCCACCTTCTTGCCCTGATAGAGTCCCGTATAGTAGCCGGACATGTACCAGGCCGTCAGCATGGCCACAAAGTCCTTTCCGCCGTCCTCACCGACTCCGGCCACGGGTGGCAAAATGGGCATGGGCGGCATCATTAAACCACCAGGCATTCCGTTTCCAGCCGTCTTCTGGTTTTTGGCAGGCCCCTTCTTTGTCGCCTGCTTGGAGCGCTGCTGCTCCTGTTGTCCCTGTTCGGCTTCCGCTTGCATAATAAAGAGGAACTGATCGCGGCGCGCCTTCTTACCCCATGATGGAAGCAGTTCGGTTAATGGCACTTCCTGCTCGTTCTCATAGCCCAAATAGCGGATGACGCAAGTCTCCGCCTTTTCGTTAATGGACACCACCGAGCCCTCATAGTCCAAGCCATCAATGTAGGTGGCTCGGGCATAGTCGCCCACCTTGAAAATGTGGGCAGGTTCCGGGCTAGTGGCATCTATGCCAGACACCGTTTTGTTATCATCATCGTCGTCGTCGGCTTCGTCGTAGGCTTCGCGTGTTGTTGTTGGTGTGTTGGTTGAATCGGCCAGACGGCGAGCCAAAGCCTCGCGAGCCAAGTTTATTGACTGGTCATAGGTTTTCATCAGCAGGGAATCGTCCCAGGCAATATTATTGGCCTCGTCAGACATGATACAGGCAGATGGTCAAAACAGGCTTAGATTTTTATGAAAATGAAATGCAAAATTGCGGCTAGTGTTAGTGTTGCTTAACGTCAACTGAAGGAACAAATACATGTGAACTAGTTCGGCACTTGAACAAGTGCCAATTGAGCTAGTTTTCCCACCATACTTTTGCTGGGTTTTTACTGCGTCACATACTACGTTTATGCTTGCAAAAAACCATGATTTTTTGCGCTTAAAAGTATGCCAACATTATTTCCATTAACAATTATTTATTTAAAAAAGATAATTCATTGTCATTTATGGCAGTTTTAAACCTAGTCCAAACTTGTTAAAGATCTGACTAGTTAAAGATGTACCAAATAAATGAGGTTTAAGGCAAATATAAAACAAATAATTTCCTTAATGAATAATATATATAAGTACAGCATACTTTTATGCTCAAATAAGAAATCATGATTTTTCATCGAAGTATGCTGTATTGACGCAGTATAAACTCAGCACTAGACATTTTGTGAGATCGAAAGTATTAAAAAAGCAAAAGAATTATGTTTTTAATGGAAAAGAGTTCATCCGATCTTTACCATTCCTTTGGCGGATCGATAAATAAATTATCCTGATTACTTAATATGTCCACAAGGTTCGAAGCTTCTATCTGTAAAACTGGGTGCGGACGGTCGGACATGGCTAGATCGACACGGCTGTATACTATATAAAGTTAGTAACAAGCAAACCCGCAAAGCTGGCATCTCTGATCACGCCATATATCGATAAACGGCTGGTATTTTCCAGCAAGCGTTAGGGTATTTATATTTAGAAACATGTTTATTGGTTTTGATTGTTCGGCTGCATCCCGCTAACAACATAAATCTTATCGACGCTGCCGGCTTAATCTTGATTCCTAAATGTCCCGTGAAATTAGAAAGAAGAAAGAGGCTGTGCCCTTTTACAATACTAACAATATGGCATATACTGAAGATCAAATTCTGGTGCGGAAGTTGCATCTATTTGATATGCCAATGGAGGTAATGCGATTTATTTTGATTTGTGTTCCAGGAATAGGTCGATATACATATATGCAATTGTCTTTAACTTCCAGTTGACACAAGACGCGTTACTGGATTACTTCACTCAAAACTATGGCCAAATTGTGCGCATGGAAAGATGTGAGGATTCTGTCCCAGCTGATGAAGAAGTGAAATATCTGCCAACTTGGAACGCAAATGCACTGTTTGCCAATGCACGCGATGCGGCAAAGTAGGTTTCATACGGAGCTCGCAAATAACAATTGCTTCCTCTGTTCAAATACTTATCCCCTCGCCTATAAAATCCGTAATGAGAGCGAATTCAACTCGATTTCTTTACTTATAACTTACATTTCTACTAAAAAAATAAGGTCTTGGTGACGAAAATGAATGTATAAATCAGGGATGCAAACCGGTTCTGAACCGAACCGACCCGCTTTTTCCTGCTGGTGAACCGAACCGTAAACCGACCGGCTTCCTTCCAGAAATGCTGAACCGAACCGAAAACCACAAAGAAAAACGGTTCAGTTTGGTTCAGTTTTTTGATGAGTTTCAAAACGTGAATCGCTTTCCTCTAACCAATGATACCTACTTATCAATTCCGTTTTTCAAAGATAATTTTAGTTTGACCCACTACCAAAAGGACCACTGATAAACCGAATTGATCCTTAGGAGAGATAAGGTCTTTAAGGATGACTTGACACAAATTTATTTATTGTCATTTAATATACCTGTCACCAGTCTGCATTCTGTTTTTAAGGATTGATAATTGATTTGTAATCTACTAGGTAGTATTCTCAATTTGCTGCAGTACTTCTTCACCTTAATTTAATCTTAGCCAGGAGAGATTTTTCTCATACGATCAATAGGGTACGTTTTCTCTTCTTGCCGACATTCCCCGTTTTCGAAGTGCATTCCTAGAACTTCTAGACGAGGGCTACAAATCCGTCTTCATAAGTTTTGGACATTCTATTAAGGATCTTAAAGATACTCAAATGGTTTATAGGAATTCAATTTATAAAGTGTACCCAAAGTCACATTACGACAGAAATCATAATACAGTCGAACTTCTCTATTACGAACTTCTGTACAATGAAGTTTTCTTTATAGCGAATTAATTTCCAGAACACTGCAATTTCGTTCAATATAAAAACAGTTCTATATTACGAAGTTTCTATATAACGAAGTTTCTTTTTGTCCCCTAAAGATTCGGAATACAGAAGTTCGACTGTATTTTATAATATGCCTTAACGAACCACTGAACCGAACTGAAACCGCGGTTCAGTTGGCTCCAAAAACCGTGTTATGTACCGAACCAGCGGAACAGAAACTGTGTGAATCACTGAACCGAACCAGTACTTATTTTCGAGTGGCTTGCATCCCTGGTATAAATAACGAAGCTGCGACAAATTAAGTGCAGGTTCTAGCATCGAAAATTAGATAATTAGTCATTGTTAAGAAAATCTTTTTCATTTGCTTCGAGTTTTCTTCTGATCTTGACATTTTGTCTGACCTTACTTTACACGCACTTTTTATATTGAGAAAAAGCTTTAGGGGCTCTCTATAAGTTGTTATTGAATGAGCATAGCAAGAATAGCTCAACTGAAAACAGAAACAAAGATAATCGAAGTTTTCTGCTCAGAGCGAGAGCAAGCGTGCATACTGAACAGACCGCAAAGGGAAAAACGGTCAATTGTTATGTTGCGAGCTCTTGTTTCATATTATTTTGAATACTTTTTCATTTACATTTATTCGTTTGCCATTTCCAGAGTCCTGCAAAGTTCGGAGCACACTGTCAGCAGTTATAAGTTTTATGTGCAACCCAGCTATAGTTGGATTCAGCCAGTTGTCTATGAAGAATCCAATGAATTGGAGTTTTCAACATCTCCACCAATTCTGCAACTCAACGACGACTGCCTGGAGTATGTGTTCCAGTATCTGTCGCTTGCCGATCAGATCCGTCTGGCACGCACCGGCACACGTTTCCGAAACATTTATCAAGGGATCTCCGCCAGACAGCACAAGTCAGTTTGTTCCGATACAACCAAAGATCTGACCTTGTGGGAAACGCGTGATTTTTGTCAACTGTCCGGCCATCATGTTCAAAGTTTAAACCTTTGCAGATATGATTATGAATTTGATGATGATTTTAATATTGAACCGAGAGCTAATTTGATGCGCTGTTTCTATGCTGGTCTGCATTTTCCAAATCTGAAGCAGTTGGATCTGAATGATTTCTATTTGAAGGTACACAAAATTCAACCAATATTGCTGGGAATGAACAAGTTGAAAGTGTTAGAGCTACGGACTCGTCGTAGAAGTAACAGCAGCCTGGATTTATCGCACCTTAAAGAACTTAAAATGTTTCATATTTCTGAATGGAATACGAAAAGTCTTAGTCTGCCCACCTCTATCGAGTCACTGACAATGTTCTATTGGAAAGAGTTAAGTTGCCTGCCATATATTCTTAAGGACCATAGGCAGATTAAAAAGCTTACTATTGTAGATTCAAATAACTTTTCCAAGCAAATAGCCAAATCGCAACCTTTTGCTTTCGTGGAGGAGCTTCGAATGGAATCCAATTTCATTTCTACGGAAGATATAATTGCTCAGTTCCCAAAACTTAAAAAATTATGCATTATAACTAGTTTTCTAAGCTTCGATGTTATTTCCGCGATTATCAAGCACTATGCTCAACAGCTAGATCTTTTCGAGATTTCGCAACAACTACGAAAAGAGCATGTTTTAGAGATTACGAGTCTAATTGGACTGCATTCTCTTGGCTTTGGCTATCGTAAAGATATGGATGACGAAGTCATATCAGAAATTGGCAAGCTCACTAAGCTTAAACGCTTAAGATTATTCCACAGCATGATTACCGATAGATCTGTGCTACAATTGCTGATCAAATGCCCCAATTTAAGCCAACTGACAATGTACTTGTGCCGAAAAGTCACCGAAAACCTGGTGCACAACATCATCTGTATGGTACGACGAGACATTCAAAGCGGGAAAAACCAACGAGAGTTGCCATTTAAACTATATTTGCCACGCCTAGGTCCCAAATGGATAGGTTCAGCTGATCCCGATGTTGTTGATGTTTGCTTTACACCCTATACGACTTTATTCCATTCAGACTAGAAAAAATTACTAAACCAATCTGGTCGAAAAACTGTTTTAAGCCCTGAAAGTATTTTATAACTTGTATCTAGCTCTTGGCAAAGCAAAATATTGATAAAATAAATTTGGGTACCGACTACTATGCATGCAATTATAATCGAATACGCAGTCTTTCTGCGCAGCGCAGTTTTTGAAAAATGGTTGTGGCCATATTGCAGACTGCAGACTAGGGTTGTCGGATATTTCAAAAATATCTATATCGATATTTTTGACGATATTGAAAACGTATCATTTTGATATAAAATCGTTTTTTTCAAATAATAGCAATTTCTTTAGAATAATTGTGTAATTAAAGTAATTTAGATGTCACTTAACACGTTTTAAAAACTACGTTATAACTGAGTTCAAAATCTAGGTAACAAAGTTCCAAAAGACTACAAAATATCAAGGCGGGAAACCACTGAACTTTTAGGGAAGGTTTCGGGTTTTCAAATCTGTTGGAAAGTCTAAGGTTAAGTTATCAAACCCAAGGGTTTGGGTTCAAAGCTTAGTTCACGGAATCTTAGACAGTGAAGAAATTAGTTCACGGAATCTTAGACCGTGGAGAAAATTTAGTAAAAAATTAAGACATGTTTGATGAGAAGGAAGCGTCCAGCTAAAAAAGCTATTAACAACATTAACCAATACCTCAATGGACCTCATTCATTGTAATTAAAAAACTTCTCTACCATCTAGCCTAACCTTCAATACGTGTATTTGTTTTGCCACAACTTGACTTATGCTTTTGTTCTATTCAAAATCGTAAAATTCTGAGCTTGAATATGTTTTGAAATGATAGTGCTCCAAATTAGAACTATAAAACTATTCTTTGTCCGGTCAATAAATTGTACTTGAATTGTACTTGACTGACTTAATTGGTTTTGCTCACAGTCCGGTTCAAGGTCCGGTTTGATTGACCCAAAAGCCGAAATTGCAGCATTGCGAAATTTGGATTAAATGTATGTATTTTATAAACGGATCATATTGTTTAAATACTTCAGTTTAAGGCATCCTTAAGGCATATCGCGGTTTATACACCCAAAGACATTTTCGAATTGAATTTTAGTTTTTCTTGCTGGTAATGAAACATGAGTAATGAGTAATATGAGTAACACTCATAAATGGTCAATGCTGTTCTAAGGCAGTTGCTTGAACAAAAATACCCAAACGCGATTCGGTAAATTTTTATCTCTGGTTAATGGCCTATAACGACTTGATAAAGGGCGCGGTCAATTTTGATTTCGATACATTTTACCATCTCTTAACTTCACATGTTATTGTTCGGTATCTCAATAAATTTAAAATCTTAGAAAGTTTTACCCTATGGTTTTCCAAGCAATCAAGTTTCTAAGTTTGACCTCTATGGGCGGGCTACTAATCACTTGAGCATTTGAGGCGGGAATTGAGTAGAAAAATCGCAGTGAACCCTTTTTTCTTTGATGAATTTTAGTTTTAATCTATTTGCAACCTGCAACAGATGATGCATCTGAGTGTGACATTGTATTGCCATTAAAAGCGAACTTTGGGTGATCAAGAAAAACTGAGTATGAGGTAATTCTATCTGCTGCCTCTTGTTTCAAAATTGATTGGTCCCGTTCATTTCTCTTTCAGTGCCTACCCACACATTTGTGCAGGTAACTTTTGCATCAAATATTTCAAAAAATTCGTATTCCAGCTGTATTTTAGCCCACAAGCTTGTGTGGGTAATTTTTCTTAGTTTCTATGTGTTTTTTCTCGGAAAATAAGGTAAATCCTGAAATAATATATTAATATTCGGATATTAAATGTCACTTATATATAAAATTTAAGCAACATAAATCAATGTTGGCGCCAGCATATTGCAGTAATTAGCCATGAAAAGCCTCTCAAAAGCTGCCGTTCGGATTCGGCGTTAAACTGTAGGTCCCTTTCTCTTGTGCTAAAATTAGAAGCGCACAAGCCAAGAGATTGAGAGAGGCTCGGCTTTGGCCCCTTGGGGCTGTTGTCATCTTGACAAGCCGATTTTACTTTTTTACAAGGAAGTTACTACAAGGAAACGATCGGAATTGTGGAAAAACAAATCGTGGATCAAAATCATCACGATAATGGACCAGCTCACACATCAATGCTTGTTCGTGATTTTTTGGACAAAAACAACACCGTTATCATGCCTCCAACCACCGTATTCACCAGATTTGGCTCCCTGCGACTTTTTCCTATTCCCAAAACTGAAGAGACCAATGAAAGGAAAGCGTTTGGCCACAATTGATGAGATCAAGTCAGAATCGAAGTACGAGCTGATGGCCATACGAAAAAGAACACACCTCGTATTTTGACCTCTTGTAACACATTATATTTCTCGCAGTACAAGTGCATTTAGTGCGTCTTCAAAGCACCATTAATACGTTTCAAACCTAGTTGCAATCTTGTTTCACTCCAAGTTTCATCTCAAACCAGCGGGACAGGTGTTGGCCGTCCCAAGCTGTGGTCTTGTGGCATATGTTTAAGTTTTGTATCATTTGAATTACCTCAGCAGATACTCAGTTATGACTAAGTCAATCTGTCAATCCTGTCAAATGCAGCTCTAGAATCTAAAATTTGACAGAGAAATTGAAATTAAGCCCCTTGCAAGTGCGAATCAACAGAAAACCTGCCTGTATTATAATTACCTCATTGTCTAATTCTTCTCACTTCTTTCCAGATCGACATTCTGTGCAACGAGGAGCTGCTGGGCAAGGATCATACGCTGAAATTTGTCTATGTCACACGCTGGCGATTCCGAGATCCACCGTTGCGTTTACAGTTTCGCCCCCGAGTTGAGCTGTAACCCCACTGTTTTCTACAACCAACTCCCCACAACAAATGATCTATTTTTATAATTTATTGATGGAAAACAAATGAAACGTAAAGATCGTATTTAGGAGAGAGAAAGTGTGCGTCGTCCCCCTTTGGAGGTATGCGGGCAAGAGTGATTTTTTCAATTTTCCAGATTTGATTTTGATTGAAGAGGTCCAACATTTTTTATCATTTATAATCTCAAGTTGCTCTCATACCGCCAATGTCTAGACCCAAACTATTTATGTATGTGTAAATGTGTTACATGTATAAAGTCTTAATTATACCATAAATCTATATATATATATAAAAGCTAGAGTTACTATATACCCCTCGTAGGCTTACCAAATCCTCACCCCTTTTTGTTTGTTCGTGTGATCCATTGAAATTGTGCTTTTGCTCATGATTTAATCAACTTTGTCTTTTGTCTATTTGCAATATTTAAATGTTCTCTTCAATTTTTTTGATTGTATTTATATTTTTTTAATGTACAAAATAAACCACACGATTGTAAATATGATGTAAAAAAAAAAAAACAACCATAAATTGTGGACAAATTTTAATGTGGTGGTTGCCTGGAGTTGCGATAAGGGTAACGTGGCTGATAATATCTATAGGGCAACGGTGGTCCTGGATATGCTGGATAATAGGCAGAATGCGGCGGAGGCAGACGTCCACCGAAACGTGGCTGGGGAAAATATGGCGGTCTCATTGGATACGGTAGGGGAGCGTATAAACCAGCAAATTGATGCCTAGGCGGAGGCCAGCCCTGAAATGAAATTAAAAAGTGAAATGTTCAAGTAAGTAGTTCAGTTTTAATGGAAACAAAACTCGATATATCGAATTCTTTAACCTGCTAATGGAGTAATATACTAAGCCAGTGCCCAAATGCTAACAGAACCTACACCATCTTTAAAAGAGATACAATGCTACTTGCATATGCTGACGATATTGATATCATCGGGAAAACCGAATGTGCGGTAAGCGAGGAGTACTCAGAGGATAAGTGACGATTAGACGAAGTTTTGGACAATCTGTTGCAATGGGAGATTACAACATCAAGGTTGTTAAGGATTTTATCTACCTAGGAACAATGATAACCACCAACAACAATATCAGTCTGGAAATTCGAGAAGAATCACTCTTGCAAGCCGACGTTACCACTGGCTCAGTAAGGTTCAGTTCAAGAGCAGAACCCTCTCTTGAGAAACGAACATTGCGCTTATTATCGAAAGTCTCTTCCCAACTCGCTTGTCTGATTCACCATTGCACCCTGATTGGAGTACCTCAAATACAATAGAGAAGATCAAAGAAGAAGAAATACTGACAGCGGCCATTAACCTTCAGCCCAATAAAGAACCCGGCCCAAATGGTGTTCTGAAGCTTGCCATGATACTGTATCCGTCATTTTTTCAACCATTTGGAAAAAACAACGTCTGGTACTTCTCCCTAAGCCAAGACGTCAACCAAGCGCTCCACCGTCCTATAGACCTATCTGCCTTCTCGATACGGTCGGTAAGGTACTGAAGAAGCTTGTAGTGGAGCAGTTGGGCTCTCGCCAAATACGTTTGGCTTTAGAAAAGCGAAGTCAACAGTGGATGCGATTGACAAGGACAATTGCACGCAGTGCAAACGAGAATCTATTGAGTACTCTTGGTGGTCACACTAGACGTGAAAAATGCGTTTAACAGAGCTGATTGGAACCGAATCCTAAGCGTTTTTAGTCAATTTGGTGTTCCGCAGTATCGCCAGACAATCATTAGATCGTACTTTAGTGGAAGAGTCTTTACGTACCCCACGGCAGTGGGTAACAAAATCTACGTAGTGTCTGCAGGTGTCCCACAAGGTTCCATGCTTGGACCTGTTCTATGTAACGCCATGTCCGACTGTCCCTCTCACCAGGAGTGCACTTAGTGGGCTTCTCGGACGATGTGGCACTCGTTGCTGTGGGTAAAGTGCTTAGAAGGACTGAAGAGTCGTGTAATTCTGGCATTGAGCGCATCCACCAGTGTCTTAACGTGGCGGGACTCGAGCTAGCGGCGCAAAAGACAGTCGTAAAATGTGGATTCAGCTTGGGTCAGAGTTAATGGCAAGGCTATCAAATCCAAAAGAGCCATTAAATACCTTGGAGTAATGCTGGACACCAGATTATGCTTCGGAGAACATTTGGCTTACGTCGGAGAGCAGGCTGCAAAATCAAGCAGCGCTTTAGCACGCGCTGACCAAAACAGGGGCGAAGACGACTTTTGGTGAGTGTTACGAAATCCACTATTTTATATGCGGCGTTCCATGGAATTCGCTAGTTACAAAAAAGGCGTAAGTGGGGCATACCTTCAAAGTGCACTCATGGATTCTTCTGCATACCGTACGGTGTCGGAAGATGCTGCGTTGGTCATTGCCGGGATGATCCCACTTAGTAAGCTGGCAACAGAAGCAAATGAGAGCTGCAGGGCTTCACGGTTGAGTGGCTCAAATAAACCTAACAATGGTACCCAGCAGCAAGAAGCGAGGCAGCGGAGCATCGAGAAGTGGCAACAGCGTTGGGCCCAATACACTAAAGGTCGCTGGACCCATAGCCTAATTCCGGAATTGTTGTCATGGCTGTCTAGAAAGCATGGTGAGGTGAACTTTTACTTATCCCAGCTTCTTAGTGGACATGGCTGTTTTAGGAGCTACCTGAAAAGAGTCGACTATGATGACAGCGAGCAATGCACATACTACGAAGAAGGGCCTGTGGAGGACGCCTTGCACGTCCTGCTTGAGTGTGGAAGGTTTCACAATGAAATGGCGGAGGATAATTAAGTCCCATACATGCTGACGTTTGATCCGAAAAGTTCATGTTATGGCTGAATAAAACGCCTAGGTCTGTCACGGCATGTATGCGCTCGAGGTTGTGCGGGCCAAGACAATAGTTACCCATAAGTGGAGCAGAACGGTAAAATGACATAAAACTACATTAAGAGGGGTTAAGGTTCAACAAATTGTTGGTGCACCAAGAATACAGGTGGTTTAGTCCTGGTCCTTTAGTTGCATGCAGATTTTGACAATCACAAAAGGTAGGTCGCTTATAAGTAAACCAAAAAGCATAGGCCCATGGTGGAACCGGCCGGATCGGATGACTATAGCATATAGCTGTCATAAGAACGATCGATCGAAAAACCAGTTTTAGTGACTAAACCTTTTTTGTTTTCAATGGAAACGCCTCCAAAGTAAGTATTTCTTAGTTTACTATCCTTTCCCATGATTTCACTAAGTTTGGTCGAAATCGGATGACTATAGCATATAGCTGCCATAGGAACGATCGGTCGAAAAACTAGTTATAGTAAGAAAAACTTTTTTGTTTTTAATGAAAACGTCCTTATCATTGGCATGCACTTATTTTGTATACTTTTACACAATCCTACATAGTTTGGTAGAAATCAGATGACCATAGCATATAGCTGCCATAGGAACGATCGGTCGAAAAACTAGTTCGAGTGAGGAAAACTTTTTTGTTTTTAGTGTTTTGTTTTATATACTTTAACACATTTCTACAAAGTTTTATCAAAATCGGATGACTATAGCATATACCTGCAGTATGAATCATCCCTTTGGAAAATAACTTCTAGTAAGAAAAACTTTTTTGTTTTAAATAGGATCGCCTCCAAATTTCGTAGTTAACAGTGTATTATGATTTTCCATGATTTCACCAAGTTTGGTCGTAATCAGACATCTATATAGTAAAGTCCAAAAAGTAGTCGTAGTTAGAAAAACTTGTTTGTTTTCAATGGAAGCTGCAAGGATATACAAAACTTCGGCCGAGCCGAAGTTAACTTTTCACTATTTTTTTAATATGACATTCCGTTCGAACCTCTACAAGGGAGACCACTTATAGACCTAATTGATATATAGCTATGCTGGGTCGATATAGCCCTTAAGGATACCATAATACAAATTTTACAACATGTAATTCTGTAAGTCTTCTGAAATTGCCGCTAGTGGAAAATATTCTCAGTTTTCTGTAGTAGCTCTTCACCTTAATTCAATCTTAGCCAGAAGAATATTTTCTTATAAAATACGAAAATAGGGCGTGTAAGATGTACGCTACTTATTCTTTTCTAGCCGACATCGTCAGCTTTGATTTGCTGGATTCGTCTATAAGTTCCCAGACGAATCCAGCAAATCAAACTGTATACATTTTTGACATTCTTCTAAGGATTTTAAAGATATTTAAATGGTTTATAGAAATTCAATTTCCGAAGTGTTTGAAAATTCACATTACGACAGAAATCATAATATTTCATATTCTGCCTTTATGAACCACTGAACTGAACCGAAGCTACGGTTCAGCTATGTAGCTCCAAAAACAATGTAATGAACCGAACCGGTGGTTCAGAAACGTCACCGAACAAGAGTATTTACCTGCTATTCTGATCAGTTTCAACTCATTTGCTAGTCTTTTTCGATCCATGTTGAGCATATGCAAGTGTCGTTTTCGGGTGTTCTTTTAATCGCACATGACATTATTCTCATCGTAATCATTAAAAGGGCTCGAAAAGATATATCAAGGTGAATTTGGTTAAAACTTTTTTCCGAATGTTGGCATGTTTAAGGCTCGAAAGGTCTGACGCATTAAAAGGCTTTGTTTGAGGCAGCAGTAATAAATGATATAAAATAATGGCAAATTCACCAATTTGTATAAATAAATTTGGAATCTACTAACAAAACTATAGGCGTATTCAGCGGCTGGCACGGGCACGGGAACAGTGATAATGCGCGGCAGTGGCGAACGGCGTCGTCGTGGACTTCGACTATGGCTACGCCGCCTGCTGCTGCTGCGACTCCGTGTGCGTCTGCGTTGGCCGGATCGACGTTCGTGGGACTTGGAACGATTTCGCGTACGGTTGCGTAAATTTCGTACACGATCACGCTCACGCTGAGCATCCGTAAAATAGGGAATCTTTTCCCTACGCTCCTCCTCCCTTCTTCTGGTCACACGTTCACGCTCGCGCTGGGCATCCACAAAGTAGGGTAGCTTTTCCCTTCGCTCCTCCTCCTCAGAATGATTACGGCGTCTGCTTCTGGTCCTGCTCTGGTAGTCATCTACATAAAAGAATACAGGGTTAGGCTAGATATCTGGTGAGGTTTGCAGTTGTTGTTGTTGAAGTTCCATTGTGATATTGATGTCCATTCGTTGTCCATGTGTCCTAGCTTGTCTGTCCCCTTCTTTTAGCTGTGATTTCACATTTTTTCACACATTTTGGCACTATAAAAAAAACAACAAAAACAAAAAAATTGTGCACTAGGTTGGATTTTGGATTACAGATGACACCATTTAGATAAATAATACGGACCTCGAAGACCACTTCCACTGCTGTCGGCGTCCATTTTTGTTAAATTAATGTTTTATTTTAGCAGTGTGACCGTAGACGGCAAACGCTGAAATAACCCCAAACATATTTGGTTAAACATATCGCTAGAGGGCGCCAGCGAGCCTTGAAAGCTTAAAATAAGAACCAACTTTAATTTGAATCCTTAAGTTTCATGGGGTTTATTTTTTTTTTAATTTATCGATTTCTGTTTACAATTTGGGTTGTTTTAATTTAATCTACTTAAGCCAAGTCAGATGCATAGGGCACATTCGCCAGATGACCGATGGCACCCACCGATAGCTTAGAACTGGCCACCTTCTTGGCCGCCTCCTGCACCTGTTGCTGGCTAATGCCATCGATGGCAGCCACCAAGGTATCCACATCCAAAACACCTCTGGTCAGTGCCGCCTGACGTCCCATCTGCCTAATCAGACCCGCATCGGAGGCATATTTGCCTACCAGGCGTGCTTTTAGCAGAGCTTTGCCACGTGCCACATCCTTGTCGCTCACCGAGCCCGATTTCAAAGCGCGCACCAAAGAGTCCACAGTTTTGCCAATGTCCTTGCCATCGGCAGAGACAACGAAGCCAAAAAGTCCAGCATCCGAATAGGTGGCTTTCAGAGCTCTCACCGAGGCTGGGCTGCCAGCCGAGGTCACAGCCTCTCCAAATGAGCCGGCTGAAACGCCACGCTTAGTGGCTGCTGTACCACCCACAGCCTGTTTGAGAATGGCAAAGGCAAGAGCTTCCTTGTGATTGGAGGCGGCTGCACCAAGACCTGCAACGGCCACAGTGGCGCGGTGCCCGGCTGTATCCTTACGAGCATCACCACCAAAGTAGCTGGAACTCTTGCCAGCACTCCGATGGCACTGAGTATCCTGGTGTAATAAGATATGTCAATGCCACGTCAGAAAGCACTAGCAATGCGTCTGTCTCTTCCATCCAGAACTTAAGAGGGTCCCACTCCAGGCTTATCAACGGAAGATTAAAATATAAATCCAATATATTTTCAAATTTTTTCTAAAAAATTCGAAGATTTTAAATATAAATTTTGTGAGTTTCATTAAGCTGTGTTTTCACTAGAGAATTAGATGTCAGTCATGCGAACTAGTCAATCTGGGAAGCACAAAAATTGATGAAAAGCTGCATAAGAAGTAGGCTATCAGAGTTCTCAAATGAGTTTTTTGATAGCTAACTCCCAGTAAGCTGAGGTATTTTTCACCAATCTCATATGAGATGTCGACAAGTAAAAGTACAGCTCTAGCGCTTCCAGAGATTGCACAAGTCCGATCATGGATATAATTTTTTTTAATAAATAAATGAACATATTTATGGACAATATAAGTACATTTTATGTGAATTACGATATAAATATGCACAATATACACACATGCATTAAAACCCGGGAATTCACACACAAATGAACATTAATTCGCAGAAGTCTATATCATTTATACTTACATTTGCCGTTTTAGGTTTACATTTCAGCCAAGCATAAACAATGGTTTTTTAATTATAATTTGTACGTTGTCCCTTCATGGGTTCTCTTATACACTAATGGCTAAATGATTCAGTTATTTTTTAAATTAACATTTACAATCAACCGATAACTTATTGAACAGCCACTAAATTCCAAAACAATAAATGTCGAACAAATTTTTGATCAATTTAAAACAAAATAAAAAAACACTAAAATTATAAAGCTCTAATAGGTTTCTTTCCACGATGTTTTAAAATACAATTGACTTAGTTACTTTTGGGCCTCCATAGTTGCCAACACTGCCGATAGCCCATGTTGAGACTTTGGTATTTTTCCGCTTGCTCGACTACGGTCACACTGCATTGTGGAAAAACGAAAATCATTCTCGACCATTTGTAAACTGTTCAACAAAAATAAAAATACCCCATAAAATGGCCTCTGTGGATAATCTGTACAAGGAACTGACCGCCGAGTGGTCCAAGCGTCCTGCCAACACCACCAAATGTGGCCAGCTGCTGGACCAACTGAAGATCGCTCTGGTCAAGATGTCCTTCCTGCCCACGGACGGCGGCGATGCGCAAAACTCCAAGAAGCAATTGCTACTTGCTCGCAGTGTGCTAGAGATTGCGGTGGAGCACAGCGTGCTGAGCAAAGACCTGTTGGCCTTCGAGCGCTACATGTCGCAGTTGAAGTGCTATTACTATGACTATGCCAAGATCATTGGCGAATCGGACAGCAAGTACAAGCTGCTGGGCCTCAATCTCTTGTACTTGCTGTCTGGGAATCGAGTCTCTGATTTCCACACCGAATTGGAACTGTTGTCAGTGGATATCATACAGAACAATCAATACATTCGTCCCATTCTGGCCCTGGAGCAGTACATCATGGAGGGCAGATACAACAAGATCTTCCAAGCCAACTCCTCGATGCCGGCGGAGGTCTACAATTATTTTATGGATCTGTTGGTGGAGACGGTGCGAGACGAGATTGGCGCCTGCATTGAGATGTCCTATGAGACCATCTCGGCCAAGGAGGCGGCCAAGCGTCTTAATCTACGGGTGCCCGATGAAATCAAGGCATTTGGTGAGAAACGCCAATGGAAACTGGACGGCACGACGGGCAACTATAGCTTCACGGATCGCAGCATCAAGCCCAAGGAGTTGCTGCCCTCCGAAGAGCTGGCCGAACAGGTGCTCAGCTATGCTCGGGACTTGGAGATGATAGTTTAAGTTGGTTGCATACATAAAGTTGTAAGAATAAAATATTAAAATAAAACATCGCTTAACTGCGTGGCGAACTAGTTCTGTTGAACTCTAATTAACTTGCAGCCTTTTTGGACGCCGCACAGTGGGGTATTTAAACTCAAAAATTTGGGATTAATTCAGTGGAGCTGAACAAAAATTTTTAATATTTTTCTGTTCACATGGCTTACGAATCACATCAGTGCAGAAGAAGTTTTATTTTTTAAATTGACGGTATTTACTAGCCCTCGTAAATCCAAAAGTTTACGAAGCAACAACAAAACACATGAGAAAAAAATTACAACATTTAACATGCCTTGGGGTATGTTTAAAAAATCAGTCGTAAACGTGAAAAAGTGTAATGTTTTGAAGTTGGTGAGCGTTGAAAGCATATTTAAGAAATCTAATACTAATGTCTCGCCACAATTCTTATTTTGGCGAATCTTACAATAATCTTAGGAATCAAGGATCTAAATCCAAAGGCTATTATGGATACCCAATGCAGCACTACCTCTTTAGCTCCGTCTTTAATTTTTAATAATTATTTTGGACTGGCCACAAAAAACTCACAAAACCCACCAAGACTGAAATATTGAGAACTGAACTGGGAGCACAATGACATATCCGTCATCTGAAGCGAACTAGTTCATAATTAGTGCTTAGTTCTGAAAATGGTCTTGAAAATGGCATAATTGTCAACACTGACATTTAAACGGAACCAGTTCTTCACAGGCGGGAGCGAACGACAGCGCGTAATAAAAAATTTTCGCTCTGCGATTATTTATACAAGAAAACCAAATTTGCTTAAAAAGCAAACGTACCCAATTAGCTAATATTCAAACGCAATGGCCTGCAATGCCAGTAAGACGCATCTGTTGCGCGCTATCGCTGTAAGTGTGTTCAAACTTAACCAACAACTGCCAACTGGTGGAGAGGGAGGAAGAGGAACTAACTCTCGTGTTACGTAAAACTTACAAAACGCGAATTTATTTATTTGGATTTTGTTTTAGAAACGAGGCTATGCCACCTTGCCGCGGCCCGTGGGTGACACCTCGGTCGTGAGTGTGAATGTGCTGGAAAATAAATTGGTGGTGGCCACTGCCGATGCCTCGGTGCCCGTTACCCGTGTGTCCCTCGTATTGGGGTAAGTAAGCCTAATCCTGCAGTTAACTATATTAAAATTGTTTTGTTCGCAGTGCCGGTTCGCGTCATGAGGCCTACGATACGCTGGGTGCGGCTCATATGTTGCGCCTGGCTGGCAGTTTGAGCACCCAAAATTCCAGCGCCTTTGCCATTGCCCGTCACATCCAGCAGGTGGGTGGCACCTTGACCGCCTGGGGTGATCGTGAGGTGGTGGGCTATACGGTGGAAACCACCGCGGACAATGTGGAAACAGGTCTGCGCTATCTTCAGGATCTGCTGCAGCCTGCCTTCAAGCCCTGGGAGCTGAAGGACAATGCCAAGACCGTGGTCAATCAGCTGGATGCTGTTACCACAGAGGTGAGTGACCAAAGGAAACTAAGATTTCCTTATTATGACGACTCTTCTTTCTTTGCAGCAACGCGCCATTGAACTGGTTCACAAGGCCGCCTTCCGATCGGGTCTGGGCAACTCCATCTATGTCCCTCGCTTCCAGCTGGGCAAACACTCCACGGAGAGCCTTCTGCATTATGTGGCCAACACCTTTGCCGCCGGCCGTGCCGCCGTCGTGGGTGTAGGCATTGATAACAATACACTCTCCGGCTTTGCCCAGACCCTGGAATTCCCCAGCGGCAGCGGCAGTGCTGCTGGCAAGAGTTCCAGCTACTTTGGTGGTGATGCTCGTAAGGATACAGCCGGGCACCGCGCCACTGTGGCCGTTGCAGGTCTTGGTGCAGCCGCCTCCAATCACAAGGAAGCTCTTGCCTTTGCCATTCTCAAACAGGCTGTGGGTGGTACAGCAGCCACTAAGCGTGGCGTTTCAGCTGGCTCATTTGGAGAGGCTGTGACCTCGGCTGGCAGCCCAGCCTCGGTGAGAGCTCTGAAAGCCACCTATTCGGATGCTGGACTTTTTGGCTTCGTTGTCTCTGCCGACGGCAAGGACATTGGCAAAACTGTGGACTCTTTGGTGCGCGCTTTGAAATCGGGCTCGGTGAGCGACAAGGATGTGGCACGTGGCAAAGCTCTGCTAAAGGCACGCCTGGTAGGCAAATATGCCTCCGATGCGGGACTGATCAGGCAGATGGGACGTCAGGCGGCATTGACCAGAGGCGTTTTGGATGTGGATACCTTGGTGGCTGCCATCGATGGCATTAGCCAGCAACAGGTGCAGGAGGCGGCCAAGAAGGTGGCCAGTTCTAAGCTATCGGTGGGTGCCATCGGTCATCTGGCGAATGTGCCCTATGCATCTGACTTGGCTTAAGTAGATTAAATTAAAACAACCCAAATTGTAAACAGAAATCGATAAATTAAAAAAAAAATAAACCCGATGAAACTTAAGGATTCAAATTAAAGTTGGTTCTTATTTTAAACTTTGCGCAGCTCAAGGCACGTTTGCGCCCTCTAGCGATATTTTTAACCAAATATGTTTTGGGTTATTTCAGCGTTTGCCGTCTACGGTCACACTGCTAAAATAAAACATTAATTTAACAAAAATGGACGCCGACAGCAGTGGAAGTGGCCTTCGAGGTCCGTATTATTTATCTAAATGGTGTCATCTGTAATCCAAAATCCAACCTAGTGCACAATTTTTTTGTTTTTGTTGTTTTTTTTATAGTGACAAAATGGGTGAAAAAATGTGAAATCACAGCTAAAAAAGGGGACAGACAAGCTAGGACACATGGACAACGAATGGACATCAATATCACAATGGAACTTCAACAACAACAACTGCAAACCTCACCAGATACGCTCTATTTTACGGATGCTCAGCGTGAGCGTGATCGTGTACGAAATTTACGCAACCGTACGCGAAATCGTTCCAAGTCCCACGAACGTCGATCCGGCCAACGCAGACGCACACGGAGTCGCACACGGAGTCGCAGCAGCAGCAGGCGGCGTAGCCATAGTCGAAGTCCACGACGACGCCGTTCGCCACTGCCGCGCATTATCACTGTTCCCGTGCCCGTGCCAGCCGCTGAATACGCTTATAGTTTTGTAAGTAGATTCCAAACTTATTTATACAAATTGGTGAATTTGCCATTATTTTATATCATTTATTACTGCTGCCTCAAACAAAGCCTTTTAATGCGTCAGATCTTTCGAGCCTAAAACATGCCAACATTCGGAAGATAGTTTTAACCAAATTCACCTTGATATATCTTTTCGAGCCCTTTTTATGATTACGATGAGAATAATGTCATGTGCGATTAAAAGAACACCCGAAAACGACACTTGCATATGCTCAACATGGATCGAAAAAGACTAGCAAATGAGTTGAAACTGATCAGAATAGCAGGTAAATACTCTTGTTCGGTGACGTTTCTGAACCACCGGTTCGGTTCATTACATTGTTTTTGGAGCTACATAGCTGAACCGTAGCTTCGGTTCAGTTCAGTGGTTCATAAAGGCAGAATCTGAAACATTATGATTTCTGTCGAAATGTGAATTTTCACACACTTGGGAAATTGAATTTCTATAAACCATTTAAATATCTTTAAAATCCTTAGAAGAATGTCAAAAATTTATTAAGTTTGATTTGCTGGATTCGTCTGGGAACTTATAGACGAATCCAGCAAATCAAACCTGAGAATGTCGGCTAGAAAAGAATAAGTACCATGCATCTTACACGCTCTATTTTCGTATTATATGAGAAAATATTCTTCTGGCTAAGATTGAATTAAGGTGAAGAGCTACTACAGAAAACTGAGAATATTTTTCACTAGAGGACGACAAATCAATTATCAACTTTCTAGAAAAGAATGCAGATTGATGGCAGATTGAGGTATATTAAGAGGCCGGCGGGCAATTTCAGAAGACTTGCAGGATTACATGTTGTAAAATTTGTATCATGTTATCCTTAAGGGCTATATCGATCCAGCATAGCTATGGATCAATTAGGTATATTAGCGGTCTCCCTTGTAGAGGGTCGAACGGAATGTCATATTAAAAAAATAGGGGAAAGTTAACTTTGGCTCGGCCGAACTTTTGTATACCCTTGCAGCTTCCATTGAAAACAAACAAGTCTTTCTAACTACGACTACTTTTTGGACTTTACTATATAGATGTCTGATTACGACCAAACTTGGTGAAATCATGGAAAATCATAATACACTGTTAACTACGAAATTTGGAGGTGATCCCATTTAAAACAAAAAAGTTTTTTTCACTAGAACTTTTTTTCGAACGATCATTTATACTGCAGGTATATTCTATAGTCATCCGATTTTGATAAAACTTTGTAGAAATGTGTTAAAGTATATAAAGTAAGAAAATGCCAATAAAAAGGACGTTTTCATTAAAAACAAAAAAGTTTTCCTCACTCGAACTAGTTTTTCGACCGATCGTTCCTATGGCAGCTATATGCTATGGTCATCTGATTTCGACCAAACTATGTAGGATTGTGTAAAAGTATACAAAATAAGTGCATGCCAATGATAAGGACGTTTTCATTAAAAACAAAAAGTTTTTCTTACTATAACTAGTTTTTCGACCGATCGTTCCTATGGCAGCTATATGCTATAGTCATCCGATTTCGACCAAACTTAGTGAAATCATGGGAAAGGATAGTAAACTAAGAAATACGTACTTTGGAGGCGTTTCCATTGAAAACAAAAAAGGTTTAGTCACTAAAACTGGTTTTTCGATCGATCGTTCTTATGACAGCTATATGCTATAGTCAGCCGATCCGGCCGGTTCCACCATGGGCCGTTGTGAACTCTTAAGTTTTGATGTATGCTGACGATGTCAAAATCTGCATGCAACTAAAGGACCAGGACTAAACCACCTGTATTCTTGGTGCACCAACAATTTGTTGAATCTTAACCCCTCTTAATGTAGTTTTATGTCATTTTACCGTTCTGCTCCACTTATGGGTAACTATTGTCTTGGCCCGCACAACCTCGAGCGCATACATGCCGTGACAGACCTAGGCGTTTTATTCAGCCATAACATGAACTTTTCGGATCAAACGTCAGCATGTATGGAACTTAATTATCCTCCGCCATTTCATTGTGAAACCTTCCACACTCAAGCAGTATGTGCACTGCTCGCTGTCATCATAGTCGACTCTTTTCAGGTAGCTCCTAAAACAGCCATGTCCACTAAGAAGCTGGGATAAGTAAAAGTTCACCTCACCATGCTTTCTAGACAGCCATGACAACAATTCCGGAATTAGGCTATGGGTCCAGCGACCTTTAGTGGATTGGGCCCAACTCTGTTGCCACTTCTCGATGCTCCGCTGCCTCGCTTCTTGCCGCTGGGTACCATTGTTAGGTTTATTTGAGCCACTCAACCGTGAAGCCCTGTAGCTCTCATTTGCTTCTGTTGCCAGCTTACTAAGTGGGATCATCCCGGCAATGACCAACGCAGCATCTTTCGACACCGTACGGTATGCAGAAGAATCCATGAGTGCACTTTGAAGGTATGCCCCACTTACGCCTTTTTTGTAGCTAGCGAATTCCATGGAACGCCGAATATAAAAATGGAACCTTGTGGGACACCTGCAGACACTACGTGGATTTTGTTACCCACTGCCGTGGGGTACGTAAGGACTCTACCACTAAAGTACGATCTAATGATTGCCTTGAGATACTGCGGAACACCAAATTGACCTAAAACGCTTAGGATTCGGTTCCAATCAGCGCTGTTAAACGCAATTTTCACGTCTAGTGCGACCACCAGGCAGTACTCAATAGATTCTCGTTTGCACTGCGTGCAATTGTGACCACCTTGTCAATCGCATCCACTGTTGACTTCGCTTTTCTAAAGCCAAACGTAACTGCTTCACTACAAGCTTCTTCAGTACCTTACTGGCCGTATCGAGAAGGCAGATAGGTCTATAGGACGGTGGATCGCTTGGTAGCCGTCTTGGCTTAGGGAGAAGTACCAGACGTTGTTTTTTCCAAATAGTTGAAAAAATGACGGATACAGTGTCATGGCAAGCTTCAGAACACCATTCGGGCCGGGTTCTTTATTGGGCTGAAGGTTAATGGCCGCTGCCAGTATTTCTTCTTCTTTGATCTTCTCTATTGTATTTGAGGTACTACCATCAGGGTGCAATGGTGAATCAGACAAGCGAGTTGGGAAGAGACTTTCGATAATAAGCGCAATGTTCGTTTCTCAAGAGAGGGTTCTGCTCTTGAACTGAACCTTACTGAGCCAGTGGTAACGTCGGCTTGCAAGAGTGATTCTTCTCGAATTTCCAGACTGATATTGTTGTTGGTGGTTATCATTGTTCCTAGGTAGATAAAATCCTTAACAACCATTGCAACAGATTGTCCAAGACTTCGTCTAGTCCTCACTTATCCCCTGAGTACTCCTCGCTTACCGCACATTCGCTTTTGCCGATGATATCAATATCGTCAGCATATGCAAGTAGCATTGTATCTCTATTTAAGATGGTGTACGTTCTGTTAGCATTTGGGCACTGGCTTAGTATATACTCCATTAGCAGGTTAAAGAATTCGATATATCGAGTTTTGTTTCCATTAAAACTGAACTACTTACTTGAACATTTCACTTTTTAATTTCATTTCAGGGCTGGCCTCCGCCTAGGCATCAATTTGCTGGTTTATACGCTCCCCTACCGTATCCAATGAGACCGCCATATTTTCCCCAGCCACGTTTCGGTGGACGTCTGCCTCCGCCGCATTCTGCCTATTATCCAGCATATCCAGGACCACCGTTGCCCTATAGATATTATCGGCCACGTTACCCTTATCGCAACTCCAGGCAACCACCACATTAAAATTTGTCCACAATTTATGGTTGTTTTTTTTTTTACATCATATTTACAATCGTGTGGTTTATTTTGTACATTAAAAAAATATAAATAAAATCAAAAAATTTGAAGAGAACATTTAAATATTGCAAATAGACAAAAGACAAAGTTGATTAAATCATGAGCAAAAGCACCTGGCCAATGAGTGCCTAAATGGAAGAGTACATTTTTATGTACCTGATGGCAACTGGAAAAAGATGGGCTGAGTGAATCGAAACAAATAGCCACATTCCTGTGGCTTGCTGGAACAAAAGTGATGGAAATATATAACACCCTATTTCCAACGATGGGTCTGCGAGTGACATGGTGGGACTGCTGAAGCTACCGCCAGCGCCTGCAAGTTTCGGCGGCGGCACCAACAGCCAGCGGCAGCAAGAAAAGACGTCATCACCAAGAGTTCGCACATTGCAAGTTGTACTCGACGCGTTTGACAAGTACTGTATTCCGTTCAAGAACCTACCATGGAATCGTATAAATTAATAATACAGCAAACTGATGGGCCAATCATTTGCGGATTTTGAAACCATTATACGTAAAGCAAGCCCAGCGTTGTGACTTTAAATGCGAGTGTGTGGGAAACTTGCTATGAAGATCGTGGAATGCTTTTTGACCAGGATTGGTGTCAATGACAGGAAACTGCTAACCAGGCTTTTGGACACAAGGCACAAGTCAATGGAAGACCTTGTCATGGAGTGTAAAGCCTTCGAAGCAGCATCCAATAAACACTGCTACAGCAGAACGTAGATGGTGTCCAAAATGTCAACGTAGTGAAGGGATCAGCCGCGCGTCAGGAACACAAGTTGTAGCCGGTCGGCGATGTTTTAATTGTGGAGCTACGTTTGACCAGATCACGCAAGGATGCAGAGCTCAGGGATCAAGTGTTTCTCTATGTGGGTGGTCAGGTGGACGCAAACAACAGTCAAAGTGTTGAACGCTGGATGTTGCCCGGATCGGAGCGGACTGATTCAGGTAATGCCAAATCATAAAGAGTATGTGCACAAACAACAACAATGTTCCTTGTAGGATAAGTGAAGCGGAACAAACAAGGATAAATGATGAAAACCTACAAAATAAGGATAAAGAAGTAACTTTTGGCGTAGATACGGGGCGACGTAAACTGCAGTCATCAAGGCGTTAAGAACAAAAGTAGAAATTAAGAAGAAGTATTAGAAATTTATGATTATAAGGACAAAAAGTTAGAAATTTTGGTACGGTTTTGTTAGGGATGCCATGATGTTCAAGAGAGAAAAGGGTTTATTGTCGACAGGACTTGAGCCAATACGGGTTAGCAACGCCGTGAGTTTAAACGATAAAAACGCCTGAACATTGATTCCATCAAAGAAAGAAGAGAGAGTCAATGGTGGTGGACCCACAAAGAACAAAAGGGCAAAAAGAAAAAGAACTTTTAGCAATTGTTTTTGCCTCGCCAGAAATTTCATCATTTTATATATGGTCGAGAGTTTACAGCAAAGTGATCACAAGCCACCGAAACGTTAATAAAACGAGACATCGATAACGTGACTACACGACTGCAACGTATGTTAATGCTCTTATGAAATATCCTCAAATTAATGTTAAATACAAACCAGAAAGATATGCTCATAGCGGATTGCTTGTCTCGCGCACACTAAGCGAATCCGACCAGATTAAAGAACTGTCAAATGTAATTCATATAATCACCGTGCAGCTTGCACTTCTGAGCAAAACTAAGCTTTATCTGAGATTATGGAGCAGGACGAAGCGCAGCAAAATATGTAAATAGAAGAATGGGTGGCCTCCGTTCCACAAGTTAGACCGATTTGGCCAAATAGTTCCCATAAGCTCAAGTCAGAACTTCATTTTGAGAACAACCTGTTGTTTCGTGACTGCAATTAGATGGCAATCAAAATCACTCATGAGCCACACCCGGGGATAGAAAAGACAATTGCTCGAGCTCGCACTTCTTACTAGTTGGCCCGGAATGTCTGGTCAAATAAAAGAACTCGTTGCAGCCTGCCCGTTTGTGAAAAAGTTCACAATGAAATCAGCAAAAGAGCCAATTGTACAGATGAAACTCCCCCATACCCATTTCAGTGGTAAATTGATATTTTTGAGTATGGCAAGAGTTTTATCTCCCTGATGGATGCGTACTCAAATTCTTCGGCGGTTGAACAATTACAGTAAGTCTGCAAGTCATGCCATCAGTGTTCTAATAAAGCGTTTTAATCATTGCGGATACCCAACAAAACTTAAATGTGACAACAATCCATTTAATTCGAACATTTTCGCAACTTTGGTAAACGATCATAATATAGTACTACAGTTTTCAAGCCCAAATTACCCAGAGCAAATGGACTATCATGCTGGGCCATAGCAAAAACATCCCTTAAGCGCTGCATTGAAATAAATCAATCCTTGATCAGTTCCAATACTCGTATACTAGAGTATAATGTGACTCCAGCGCCTGCAGCTGGCTCCATGTGAGTTGTTGTTTTCGGCAGATTATGTAAAGTAAAAACTTCCAGTGATCAGGCACGTTACACGAATCAGATTCGATCGGCCAACGCAACGCACAAGGAGTCGCCCAACAGCAGCAGCAGGGGCGTAGCCATAGTCGAAGTCCACGACGACGCCGTTCGCCACTGCCGCGCATTATCACTGTTCCCGTGCCCGTGCCAGCCGCTGAATACGCCTATAGTTTTGTTAGTAGATTCCAAATTTATTTATACAAATTGGTGAATTTGCCATTATTTTATATCATTTATTACTGCTGCCTCAAACAAAGCCTTTTAATGCGTCAGATCTTTCGAGCCTAAAACATGCCAACATTCGGAAAAAGTTTTAACCAAATTCACCTTGATATATCTTTTTCGAGCCCTTTTAATGATTACGATGAGAATAATGTCATGTGCGATTAAAAGAACACCCGAAAACGACACTTGCATATGCTCAACATGGATCGAAAAAGACTAGCAAATGAGTTGAAACTGATCAGAATAGCAGGTAAATACTCTTGTTCGGTGACGTTTCTAAACCACCGGTTCGGTTCATTACATTGTTTTTTGGAGCTACATAGCTGAACCGTAGCTTCGGTTCAGTTCAGTGGTTCATAAAGGCAGAATATGAAATATTATGATTTCTGTCGTAATGTGAATTTTCAAACACTTCGGAAATTGAATTTCTATAAACCATTTAAATATCTTTAAAATCCTTAGAAGAATGTCAAAAATTTATTAAGTTTGATTTGCTGGATTCGTCTGGGAACTTACAGACGAATCCAGGAAATCAAAGCTGAGAATGTCGGCTAGAAAAGAATACGTACCACGTATCTTACACGCCCTATTTTCGTATTATATAAGAAAATATTCTTCTGGCTAAGATTGAATTAAGGCGAAGAGCTACTACAGAAAACTGAGAATATTTTCCACTAGAGGACGACAAATCAATTAACAACTTTCTAGAAAAGAATGCAGATTGATGACAGGTATATTAAGTGGTCGGCGGGCAATTTCAGAAGACTTACAGAATTACATGTTGTAAAATTTGTATTATGGTATCCTTAAGGGCTATATCGACCCAGCATAGCTATATATCAATTAGGTCTATAAGTGGTCTCCCTTGTAGAGGTTCGAACGGAATGTCATATTAAAAAAATAGGGGAAAGTTAACTTTGGCTCGGCCGAAGTTTTGTATACCCTTGCAGCTTCTATTGAAAACAAACAATTTTTTCTAACTACGACTACTTTTTAGACTTTACTATATTGATGTCTGATTACGACCAAACTTGGTGAAATCATGGAAAATCATAATACACTGTTAACTACGAAATTTGGAGGCGATCCTATTTAAAACAACAAAGTTTTTCTTACTAGAACTTTTTTTTCGACCGATCAGTTATACTGCAGGTATATTCTATAGTCATCCGATTTTGATAAAACTTTGTAGAAATGTGTTAAAGTAAGAAAATAAACAAAAAGGACGTTTTAAAAACAAAAAAGTTTTCCTCACTCGAACTAGTTTTTCGACCGATCGTTCCTATGGCAGCTATATGCTATGGTCATCTGATTTCGACCAAACTATGTAGGATTGTGTAAAAGTATACAAAATAAGTGCATGCCAATGATAAGGACGTTTTCATTAAAAACAAAAAAGTTTTTCTTACTATAACTAGTTTTTCGACCGATCGTTCCTATGGCAGCTATATGCTATAGTCATCCGATTTCGACCAAACTTAGTGAAATCATGGGAAAGGATAGTAAACTAAGAAATACGTACTTTGGAGGCGTTTCCATTGAAAACAAAAAAGGTTTAGTCACTAAAACTGGTTTTTCGATCGATCGTTCTTATGACAGCTATTTGCTATAGTCAGCCGATCCGGCCGGTTCCACCACTTTTGCTTATAAGCGCCCCGTTGTGAACTCTTAAGTTTTGATGTATGCTGACGATGTCAAAATCTGCATGCAACTAAAGGACCAGGACTAAACCACCTGTATTCTTGGTGCACCAACAATTTGTTGAATCTTAACCCCTCTTAATGTAGTTTTATGTCATTTTACCGTTCTGCTCCACTTATGGGTAACTATTGTCTTGGCCCGCACAACCTCGAGCGCATACATGCCGTGACAGACCTAGGCGTTTTATTCAGCCATAACATGAACTTTTCGGATCAAACGTCAGCATGTATGGAACTTAATTATCCTCCGCCATTTCATTGTGAAACCTTCCACACCTCAAGCAGTATGTGCACTGCTCGCTGTCATCATAGTCGACTCTTTTCAGGTAGCTCCTAAAACAGCCATGTCCACTAAGAAGCTGGGATAAGTAAAAGTTCACCTCACCATGCTTTCTAGACAGCCATGACAACAATTCCGGAATTAGGCTATGGGTCCAGCGACCTTTAGTGGATTGGGCCCAACTCTGTTGCCACTTCTCGATGCTCCGCTGCCTCGCTTCTTGCCGCTGGGTACCATTGTTAGGTTTATTTGTAGCCACTCAACCGTGAACCGCCCTACCGGTAGCAATCTCATTTGCTTCTGTTGCCACGCTTACTAAAGGTGGGATCATCCCGGCCAATGACCAACGCAGCCATACTCTAATCTTTGACACCGTACGGTATGCCAGAAGAATCCATGAGTGCCACTTTGAAGGTGGATGCGCCCCAGACTTACGCTCCCTTTTTTGTAGCGAGGCACCCCGAGAGCCCATATTCCGATGGAACGCCGAATATAAAAATGGAACCTTGTGGGACACCTGCAGACACTACGTGGATTTTGTTACCCACTGCCGTGGGGTACGTAAGGACTCTACCACTAAAGTACGATCTAATGATTGCCTTGAGATACTGCGGAACACCAAATTGACCTAAAACGCTTAGGATTCGGTTCCAATCAGCGCTGTTAAACGCAATTTTCACGTCTAGTGCGACCACCAGGCAGTACTCAATAGATTCTCGTTTGCACTGCGTGCAATTGTGACCACCTTGTCAATCGCATCCACTGTTGACTTCGCTTTTCTAAAGCCAAACGTCGAGGCCAACTGCTCCACTACAAGCTTCTTCAGTACCTTACTGGCCGTATCGAGAAGGCAGATAGGTCTATAGGACGGTGGATCGCTTGGTTGACGTCTTGGCTTAGGGAGAAGTACCAGACGTTGTTTTTTCCAAATGGTTGAAAAAATGACGGATACAGTGTCATGGCAAGCTTCAGAACACCATTCGGGCCGGGTTCTTTATTGGGCTGAAGGTTAATGGCCGCTGCCAGTATTTCTTCTTCTTTGATCTTCTCTATTGTATTTGAGGTACTCCAATCAGGGTGCAATGGTGAATCAGACAAGCGAGTTGGGAAGAGACTTTCGATAATAAGCGCAATGTTCGTTTCTCAAGAGAGGGTTCTGCTCTTGAACTGAACCTTACTGAGCCAGTGGTAACGTCGGCTTGCAAGAGTGATTCTTCTCGAATTTCCAGACTGATATTGTTGTTGGTGGTTATCATTGTTCCTAGGTAGATAAAATCCTTAACAACCTTTTTTATCCATTGCAACAGATTGTCCAAGACTTCGTCTAATCCTCACTTATCCTCTGAGTACTCCTCGCTTACCGCACATTCGGTTTTCCCGATGATATCAATATCGTCAGCATATGCAAGTAGCATTGTATCTCTATTTAAGATGGTGTACGTTCTGTTAGCATTTGGGCACTGGCTTAGTATATACTCCATTAGCAGGTTAAAGAATTCGATATATCGAGTTTTGTTTCCATTAAAACTGAACTACTTACTTGAACATTTCACTTTTTAATTTCATTTCAGGGCTGGCCTCCGCCTAGGCATCAATTTGCTGGTTTATACGCTCCCCTACCGTATCCAATGAGACCGCCATATTTTCCCCAGCCACGTTTCGGTGGACGTCTGCCTCCGCCGCATTCTGCCTATTATCCAGCATATCCAGGACCACCGTTGCCCTATAGATATTATCAGCCACGTTACCCTTATCGCAACTCCAGGCAACCACCACATTAAAATTTGTCCACAATTTATGGTTGTTTTTTTTTTTACATCATATTTACAATCGTGTGGTTTATTTTGTACATTAAAAAAATATAAATAAAATCAAAAAAATTTGAAGAGAACATTTAAATATTGCAAATAGACAAAAGACAAAGTTGATTAAATCATGAGCAAAAGCACAATTTCAATGGATCACACGAACAAACAAAAAGGGGTGAGGATTTGGTAAGCCTACGAGGGGTATATAGTAACTCTAGCTTTTATATATATATATAGATTTATGGTATAATTAAGACTTTATACATGTAACACATTTACACATACATAAATAGTGTGGGTCTAGACATTGGCGGTATGAGAGCAACTTGAGATTATAAATGATAAAAAATGTTGGACCTCTTCAATCAAAATCAAATCTGGAAAATTGAAAAAATCACTCTTGCCCGCATACCTCCAAAGGGGGACGACGCACACTTTCTCTCTCCTAAATACGATCTTTACGTTTCATTTGTTTTCCATCAATAAATTATAAAAATAGATCATTTGTTGTGGGGAGTTGGTTGTAGAAAACAGTGGGGTTACAGCTCAACTCGGGGGCGAAACTGTAAACGCAACGGTGGATCTCGGAATCGCCAGCGTGTGACATAGACAAATTTCAGCGTATGATCCTTGCCCAGCAGCTCCTCGTTGCACAGAATGTCGATCTGGAAAGAAGTGAGAAGAATTAGACAATGAGGTAATTATAATACAGGCAGGTTTTCTGTTGATTCGCACTTGCAAGGGGCTTAATTTCAATTTCTCTGTCAAATTTTAGATTCTAGAGCTGCATTTGACAGGATTGACAGATTGACTTAGTCATAATTGAGTATCTGCTTAGGTAATTCAAATGATACAAAACTTATACATATGCAACAAGACCACAGCTTGGGTCGGCCAACACCTGTCCAGCTGGTTTGAGATGAAACTTGGAGTGAAACAAGATTGCAACTAGGTTTGAAACGTATTAATGGTGCTTTGAAGACGCACTAAATGCACTTGTACTGCGAGAAATATAATGTGTTACAAGAGGTCAAAATACGAGGTGTGTTCTTTTCCGTATGGCCATCAGCTCGTTCTTCGATTCTGACTTGATCTCATCAATTGTGGCCAAACGCTTTCCTTTCATTGGTCTCTTCAGTTTTGGGAATAGGAAAAAGTCGCAGGGAGCCAAATCTGGTGAATACGGTGGTTGGAGGCATGATTACGGTGTTGTTTTTGTCCAAAAAATCACGAACAAGCATTGATGTGTGAGCTGGTCCATTATCATGATGCTGAATCCACGATTTGTTTCTCCACAATTCCGATCGTTTCCTTGTAGTAACTTCCTTGTAAAAAAGTAAAATCGGCTTGTCAAGATGACAACAGCCCTAAGGGGCCAAAGCCGAGCCTCTCTCAATCTCTTGGCTTGTGCGCTTCTAATTTTAGCACAAGAGAAAGGGACCTACAGTTTAACGCCGAATCCGAACGGCAGCTTTTGAGAGGCTTTTCATGGCTAAGTACTGCAATGCTGGCGCCAACAGCAAGAGGTGTGGCCGGGTGTAAAGTTTTATTCAAAGAAAAAACTTTTCATTAGATGTTCCGAGGCGGGATCGAATCCACGACCTCATGCTCAGCAGTCGCGCACACTAACCGCTGAGCCACTCCGGCCACACACAACTTCCTTGTAAAATTCCTTATTAACTGTACGACCTCTTGGCAGGAACTCATGACAATTGTAATCAAAGAAAATAGTGAGCAAAACCTTCACATTTGATGGAACTTGAGGCTTTTTCGGTCTTGGCTCTTCTGGCCGCTTCCGTTGGGATGATTGGGCCTTGGTTTCGTCCCAATGTCGTCACCAGTTATGACCCGTTTTAGCAAACCCGGATCGCTTATTGCTTTTGCTCCAAATTTAGTCAAAAACCGAAGAGCACACAAAAACGTGACTAACCTTTTCAGTTGCCAAAAACAAACTACTAATCGAAATTGGCTGCTAAACAAAATATCGATAATCGAAATTCAAAATTCACCTTTTCCTTTGAACACACCTCGTATACAGATAGAGGCTTGGTCTATAAACAGATAGAATTTAGATATAGTCACCGAATTCCAGTACTTGGCCGTTACTTTTACTGCAAATATGTCATTTCACAAGCACTTAAACCAAAAACCAAATACCACATGGACTAAACTGCTTAGGAAAAGAAATCTCAGTCGCATCACAGCCAGATCAATTTGAGCTATGCTGCCCAAGTATGGAGCTTTGACCAATATGAATAAGTTTTAGAACGACTGCTCCGTTTCTAGATAATGGGGGTGTTCAACTTTGGAAAAGGGCCTCCCAACGAATCTTTCTTTCTATGCAAATGCCATCCAAGCTTCTTCCAAGAATTGTCACGGAAGCCATGTCGTCGGACTACAATAAATGGATGCAGCACAGAACCTATACTTTTAAAGAAACCTTTGACAGACAAAACTTAAGCATCGCATGAACCTGGCTTTGGATCATAAGCCCGTGACCGCCAACTGGAGTATCTATGCAATACCGAAGAGAGAGAAGACGCCGCTCACCTCTTTTCTCGCTGTCCAACTGTAAATGAACTCAGGAAGGTCGACCGAAACCGCCCTGCACTCTCTGGTCTCAAGGATTGAACGATCTCTTGAAGTAAAAGATTATTCTCTTGTTGCATTTCTCGATGATTTTAAGGGGGGTATAGTATTTCAATTTTTTTTTTTTGCATTTTTTTTTCTGAATGCACAACATCTCGAGAATATTGTGTTAAAATTTTAGATCGATCCGAGTAAAACTTCCGAAGTTATGCGCAGTTGAATGCAGGGTGGCCGACCCTGAATCTTTGTACCTGCTGCGCAGCGGCGCTCGAGCCACGACCGGGCGCGCTATTGTCCTCATTGTTGATCCCTAAACTTGTTCCCAAACAGTTCAATCTGATGAAGTGAATCCTGACTTCCGGAACTTCTGGTGAGATCCTTCTCACGTTCCAAGTGGATGTGGGTCAGTTGCAGAAATAATTACGCAGTTAATTTTGGTCCTGATTTCTTGATAAATAAAAAAGAATGCATTGGCCATGTACAAAAAAGAATGGGCAAACGTTTGCGAGAACAAGTAAAAGGCACAGTAGTTGATTCAAAAAAGCCTGTCTGGAAAAGGTAAACTCACTGCTAAAATGATTGATAAATTGACGGTCTACTTGCCATTCGACGAAATCATGATTCAGTAGAGAATATGAAAAATGCCATATGGGCTACCTGTTATCACTACAGTTCAATTGACGAGAACCCACTGCACGAGAAATGTACAAGCGGTGAAGACTCTTGGTGCGAATGGCAGAGAGCTGCAGCTACAGATACTCTAGAAGGCTTCAAACACAGCTACACAGCCCTTCCTCCTGACGTTTTGACAGCAATGAAGCCTATTTATGAGGAAGTCAGTGGTCAGTGGGACATCTGCAGTTGTCGAAATTGCAGCTAATGTGGCTGTTTGTACCTTCAACGAAGGTTTTTTTGCTTTCTTGAGCTTCATGGAAGATATGGGCATCAGTTTAGGGCCAAGTAGCCATGAATGGGCACGGAACGTTCGCATTGCGGATGAAAGAGCGGAGGAGCGAGCAGAGCATGACAGTAAAAACGGTCGAGTTTCACGTAGACAGGTTCAAAAAAGCTGCCCTAGACAATCTGGATGACAGCTTTCTACTCTACGGACCTGGCATTGACGAATCTGTGTGAGTAAACAAAAATTATCGCGTTTTATATTCGATTTTCGAGTGTCCAAAACTTTAAAACGCTCTCCTGAAAAGTTACCATTTTCAAATTCGGTGTACACGATCCTGCAAAATCTATCGGACGGATCGTTTTGAGATTTTGCACAGTATTTCTCTACTAAATTCCTCAGGTAACGCTGTCGAGTTTTTTTTTTTTTTTTAATTTATTATTTTTAGAGCAACAAATATCTCGACGTTTTGGGAAACGGGGTTTTTATTTTTGGGCTAAAAATCGGAGGGTTTTTACTTTCGATTAAACTTGTGACCATTAAAAATCGAAAAGGGCACACCCCCCGGCCGTGAAACGGAAAAAAACTTAACAAATTTTCCTCACGACCCCGACCACAGAAGAACGAAAACCCGCTTACAAGTCCTGACTAGCTTAACTTGGAAGCACAAACTGACAGTGCGCAAAGGGGGGGGGATTCAACCTACAGGATAAAAACTCGACAGCGTACCTGAGGAATCTTATCTTTTAACTAATGCAATTTGGATTTTTTCATTTCAGATGATTCTGTGACCAGTTATCGTGTACACCGCAAAACGTGTTTTCTTCGAGGCGCCGCCGGAGATTGCCTGTATCTCACTCAATTTTTAATATTTTTGGATGAAAAAATTCACACATGTTGTTTAAATGTTGATCAATGATTAGCTGAGACACAAAAATTCTTAAAATACCGATTTTGCACCGAATCAACCGTATACCCCCCTTAATAACGTTCAACCTAACGCCGTAACCTCTGCCCTGACATATGTGGAAGCAGATGTGCCGCTGGTAAGATTCGTCGACCAATTGCTAACCAGCAGGACGGTGTATTCCGAGCTTGGTGGCGCATCTGCTGGCAGATATGTTTACAGAGGCACGCCGCAAGGAGGCGACTTATGGAGGCGGAGGGACACGTAGTGGTGGCTTACTCGGACGATATTGCAATTTTTAAATGTGGAATATTTACGCAAACGCTGAGTGACCTCATGCAGAACGCACTGACTACACTTGCTCAGGGCGTAAACTCAGCGACGATATTGCTCAGACCTAGTGCTTTTTACCAGGAGGTACAAAATTCCTGATCTTATCCCGCCAAAAATCAATGGAGTAAGCCTTGCATTTGGAGACAATGCCAAATACTTGAGAGTCATTTTGGATAGGAAACTACTCTGGAATGACAAAATAAGCGAACGCGTAAAAAAGGCAACAGTTGCCCTTTTCTAGTGCAAAAAGGCCATAGGCCGCAAATGGGGTTTTTCCACTTCCATAGTATACGGAGCACTAGTATGGTGGCCAGCGCTTGAGAAACAATCAGCCCTCAACAATCTGCATAAGGAACATGCATACAGAGAAGTGCAGAAATTTTGTATTAGCGGCGCTCTCCGAACAACACCTACTGAAGCGCTAAATACTATTTTCCAAGCAACTGGCTACAACAACAGCCCTTAGACTAAGAGAATGACGATGCCTGTAACGGGGCAAGTTCGGATCACTCAACCATACTCAATGACCAAACGAGTATACCGTTAAATACGGATTACTGTATACCACAAACGACGTTCGTCAAATCATACGACGTCTGTATTCCAAGCCGTCACGAGTGGGACAACCTTCCCCACAGCAGAGCCAATGCCATCAACATCTACACTGATGGCTCTAAGCTAGACGAAAAAGTAGGATGGGGTCTTCTCCTCCAACCTAAATTTGAACTTATCGTTCCACCAAGCGGAGGTGGTGGCCATCCAGGAGACAGCCACCTACCTTAGCACACTACCGATCAGGGAAGGAAACGTCTTCATACACTCAGACAGTCAGGCCACCCTTAAAGCCCTTGACTCATATACCAACAATACTAAAACGCTTACTGAATGCCGCCTATCTCTAAACGAGATAGCACACACCCTTATATGGGTGCCTGGACTTTGCAACATAGAAGGAAACGAGTCTGCGGACAAACTGGCCAGAATAGGTACCACCGTCGAGCTCCTTTCAGAGAAGAGCACGATAGGGATGCCAATGGCAACATTTAAGCTCCACACAAAAGCTGAAACACGTCGTCTCGGTGCGGATAGGTGGAAAAACCTTTCCTCCTGTAAGGTAGCGAGGCTTACGTGGCCAACACTAAACCTAAAGCGTACCACCACGCTCTTACGCCACAAAGGGAACACATAGCACTTCTGGTGGGAACCTTAACAGGTCACTGTCTTATCGGCAGACACGCTGCACGCCTAGGCGTCACTCCCCTCTTTACCATCAGTCAGACTACACCACTGAACCGAACCGAAACAGCGGTTTAGTTAGATCCAAAAAACTGAACCACTGAACCGAACCAGTCTCTATTGCCAATCGGATTACATCACTGATTTCAAGAGTACATGAATTCACTTACGACATGGTTCAATAAGTCTCCGATCGTAGAATTTGAAAGGTTTACTTCATGAAAGTTCCTAAAATAATGTCGCAAAGATATCAATAAGATCTGCAGTTACAATTCTACACGAAAAATGGGCATCAAAAAAGAGTTGGAACACAATGAAGCTTCAGAGCACTGTTTCAGTAGAAAAGGATGGTCTTCTTTAAACAGTATGTAACCATAGACCATGGTTCATGGCAGGTTTAAAGTTGTACAACAGGTTGCAAATCAAGTGACACTCTAGTCGGTTTAATGGCCGATTACTAGAACATATAAGCCAGCTAGCTTCGTCGCTAGTTGGGGTACCTAAAAGGGCTTAGAGGCAGGCAACCAAGAGACCGAAGTTTAATTTCATCCGCGAGCGTTTGCCACATTTGCTGCCTCAAGATATCGCAAATAGCTAGGGAGCCCTCGTAACCAAAAGCGATGGCAAAGAAACATGAAGCTGGTAGATGATGTAAGAAAACGATGTCAACAAGTTGACATGATTAAGCGCGTTATCAGCAATTGCATTAGGAAACAATTCACCTCACCCTGACTGTCTGCATGGGTCTAGATATTTGTATCTTTTATATGGCGTTGCTTCTGTCCACACACTCACCTCGCGATATTTCTCGATGCCGTTGAGAATTTTCTTGGCCACCAGCTTTTTGAGATGGGTTATTGTGGCCTGGGAACTGCAGCGTATGAAACGTCGTTGCAGATTTTTAAAGTTATTGCTTATACACTCGAGGCACACATTGACCTGCTCGTCCAGACGATGAAAATCAGATTCCGCATGCGCCTCCATCACCTTCTCGTTGTCATCCTGCTCATGGTTGGGCGTTATATCCTTGGGGCAGGGCATGTTCCGACTCTTGTAGAAGTCCCTTTCGCGCCGGGATTCATCTTCCTGGAGTTTGGGGACCAGTTTGTAGACAATATCCTGCATGGTGCGATCGAAGCTAATGTATTGCAGGGGATGTGATTGATGGATGATGTTGTCGCAGGTGGGGCAGGTTTTCTTCTCCTCCAAATGCTTGACCAGGCAGCTCTTGCAGACTATGAG
>JAEIFV010001361.1:0-58905 GCA_018904265.1 Lordiphosa collinella
TCTCCTTTCCAACCTAGACTAAGCTTAACCATAGTTGTGATTAGTACCAAATAAACAGTGAAAGACAGAACATCGACGCCCCGAATTATCTTTTATAATCGAATTGCTCCGCGCCGGTTTTATCTTCACTTCGTACCAACCATCAGGAAAGGATTTATTAAGACGTCCACCTCACCACAATCATTGGTCCTTCGAGCCGGATTTTCTATATATTTGGATTCAACATCCCCCAATCCGATCGCCCTAACAGTTTTTCGGTGGACATCAATTTGCGCTCAACAAATCTGCCCACTCTACATTGCCAGCTAAGTACTAAAGATCTTGCAAAAGGTTTTCTTGGCGAAAGTGTTAGTGTTTTTTTTTTTCCTCCCCATAATTCCAAAAATATTTGCTGCAAGATCGCCACATTTTTTAATTCCTGTGTACAAGTGCGACAAAGTTGCCTACATTACTGGGCGGTAAATACCGCCACATACACAACACGAGGGTGTTGAACTACGTATGTATGTAAAAAGTTTTTTTTACTAAAAACACACAGAAAAGAAAAACGCTCAAAGAAAACCTTTCGCCAAGGTTTATTTATTTTGTAAGTATTCTATCCAAAAATTGCATGCTATTCGTACTAACAAATGCTCATACATACGTACAAATTCCTCAACAATAGTTACTTACATTGCCAAATCCAGTCCCTGGCGGCATTTGTAATTCCAGCATCCAACCACACAACAAATAAAAACAAAATTCTATAAACATACCATACTTATGCATAATTTCCGTCGTTTGTTTATTTAATTTTGCCACATATGCACATAGCATATGCTCATACACATACATAAATATATACAAATTCGTCAAACACGTAGGCAAAGCTGCATACAAAAGACACCTAACGGAGTCTACATTCCTCTTTGTGCAGCCGAAAAATCCTATACCTACACAAGGTGGGGCATATGCTTTTTTAAAAGAAAGTTAGCAATAACCATAATTTCAAAAAAATATATTTTATATTTTTTGTTACGTCTCCATTACATGCCAAAGTTCCATTCCGCCGTACCACGTAATGATATCCATATTTAAAATTTTAATAAAGGGACTTAAGTAGAACGAAAATTAAAATAAATAAGAATAATAAATTTAAAGCACAAAGTGAAAAGGAAAATTTTGTAACAATTTTTCCAAGGGTCTCTAATATCCCTGAATTATCCTGATGTTCTATTCCAATCGTTCCTAACCATATTCATTTGCTTGTGTTTTATATTTCCAATACGTAATAATTTATTCACTCACATACTCAAACCAAAATATTGTTGGAACTCGTTGCGTTCCGATTCCATCGTTCCGCTTGTTCATTTCACGCCCGACTTACATAATTATATTACTTTCCAACATTTTTGTAATATCGGCTCCCAAAAGAGCCTAGTATGCCAATTGCTAGCGATAAAGAGTCTAAGAAAAGTCTCTCTGTTCCTGTAACTCAGCATAGAAGATCGAGTTCTGCTCCATCTCCATCAATTCATCTTTAGGAAGAAATTCTTCAACCGCCACTATAAGGAAAGTTGCAACTCCTGACAAACTCCCAACTAAGACACAACCGTCTTTGTCTATTCCTGCTAAGGTGCCAGCTAGTCTGTTAAATAGCCAGCCAACTACTCGAGTCGGTCGACAAATTTCCAACGCCAAAAGAATGTCTATTCAAAAATCATCGCTGTCACTGACAAACTTAGTCAGTTTGAGTCGAAAAAACGACTTGTCAGCTGACGTCTCATAAGATCCGTTTACAACACGTCCAGTCTTTATCGGGAGGAGTTGTTCCAACACACTTTGTCAGACAGAAGGCAATCTTGAAGATAGACAAGTAGTCCAGTCAAAATATGACCACTGCTATTCGGTTTACGAGCGTTGGGCAGCTTATTTAAGCGAGCAGATTGAGAAAGCAACACACTCGACACCACCAGAGGGTGTAGACTACCTCCTGCGGAAACAGATGTCTTTGGCGGAGACTATGTAAAGTGGCCTACTTTTAGAGACCTCTTTACTGCGGTCTATATTAAAAATCTCAGTTTGACGGAAATATAAAAGCTTTTCCACCTTAATGCGAAGACCAGCGGTGAAGCAAAGGCAATTGTGTCCAAACTTTGTCGTTCAACTTTGCTCGCGAAGCCGATCAGACGTGTTCTCTCCTCGCTCCCGCTTAATAAATAATTAATCAATTAATAAATATCAAACATTAATTGGCCTTGGCTTTTATTGTTTGCATCGATTTGTTGTTGTGTAAATTTTTACCACCAAAATTGCACTCCCACGCATTGTGTTGCTCTCTCTTGCTCTCTTAACTGTGCTTCGCTCGCGTCAGCCTCTCAAAGTGCATCTATAACGGTGCTTTGCAATTGTATGCTCAGCCTGTGTTGCCGGTCTATGCTGACGCCCGCTCGAGTGCTATAAATAGATTTCGTTTCTCTTTATAAGCTTCTCTTAAGCAGTCAGAGTAATTTCGGTTTTGCGCGCTTCTGCATTGTACAGTGAGCTATCTTTTATCAATTCCAATGGCAACCTGCTGCGCCGAAAGTTGTAGTTATAATAACAAAATAACTTCTTGGCAGACCGTCACCTACTGTTGGCTTTGTCCCAACACGGCCCATACTACTTGCGCAAATTTTGGAACCATTGGTGGTCGTGTGGCCGACATTATTCGGAATCCTGAAGTCAACCTCGATTGGACCTGCTGGAAATGCAAGCCCATTAAAGCCGACATGAGGGTATTCATGCGGCAGACGTTTCTGGAATTTAGCGCTGTGTGCGGTGGTTTCCAAGAGCTACATGCCAAGTTCCTGTCAACGCAAGCTCACTTTAAAAATCTAAAAACTATTCATACAGCTGAAGTTCCTAACGAGTCAAATAAGTTTGGAACGCCCACTGATCATTTATCCCTTCCAGAGTCCGAGCCATTCTACTCGCCTGCTGTTTCGCCTACCTCACTTGCCGCCCCGGCTCTGAGGTCTAATATGGCAAACAGTACTCCTTCTGGGCCGGAAACTATCGCTGCACCAAGTGTGATTGTGACCGGTGCTGTTCCTGATCGTGCTCCCCGCAATGATGATCCTACCTCGTTCATCTTAGCTGATGGTGCTACTGCAACCGCTCCACAGTTCGGCGGTTCGCTACCTTTTTCAGCAACCAATCCTGTACCTAGTACGATTGTGACCGGTGCTGCTCCTGATCCTGCTCCGCTACCACGGTTATCAACTATGCCTGGGACATCGCGATTGGCTTTGTCTGGGGCTGCACCCAGGAAGCCTAGGGCTCTAATCGGCGTCGCACCAAAAAAATCAATTTTCGTGTCACGGCTGGATGTTGACGCGACTGAAGATGATGTTAAGGATCACTTATGTACTTTATTTAATGCCTCTGCTACTGACTTTGTTATCAGAAAGTTCAAATTTAAAGGCGTGAGAGATATTTCTTCTTTTAAGAATGACGTTTCTGACTCACTTTTTGGTAAGGTTCTTGATCCTTCTATCTGTCCTGAACATATCATTGTACACGAGTTTGTGGATAAAGCAATTACTTCGAAGAGGGTTGTTGAACAAGCTGCCGTAAATGTTCTTTCAAAAAACTAAGCTCATCCTTCTCTGTTCATTATCAAAATGTGAACAGCCTTTTAGGTAAACTTCGCATGTGGTATACCAAAAGTGTCTCTTTTGACGCAAATGTTATTGTTTTCACTGAAACGTGGCTTAACTCCTCTGTCTCTGACTGTGAACTCTTTGCCAGCAACTATATTACATATCGCCGTGATCGCCAAAACCGCTTGGGTGGTGGTATTCTGATTGCTGTGAAAGCTGACAACTCCTCTCAACTCATTGCTTATGACAATGTTCATAATATTGAACTCATCTCTGTTCGCATAAATATGCGTACTTTTTACATTTATGTAACATGCTCTTATATCCCTCCCCATTCAGAATTAAGCATATATTTGTTACACCTATCTGCTATACAGTTTTTCTCTTCAATGGTCACCGATAATGATCACTTTATTGTTTTGGGTGACTTTAACCTTCCATTAATTTTCTGGATGCCTTTGGATAAACCGAATTTTTTAACACCCACAAGTCAACACGACTTTGTGGACGGTGTAATTGAACTCTCCTTGGGTCAAGTAAACGCCATTTGTAACCGCAATGGTCGACTTCTGGATCTTATATTTGTTTCAGATTTTTCTAATCCAATAGTTAACCAAATTGACTCACTTTCTATACCTGAGGATATTCATCATCCCACTCTTGAGTTACTCCTTGGTGTTATGGTTCCAACTGTGTGTCCTCCAACTGAGCCTAAATTAATTCGCTGTTTTCCTAAAGCCAACTTTGCCCAGCTTAACTGCACACTTTCTCAAACTGATTGGTCATTCTTCAATTCTGTTGATACGCCAGAAACCGCTTTTGAATTGTTTTATGAAAAGCTGAATGATGCACTTGATATTTCTGTTCCAAACATCTCTGAATCGAATGCAAGCAGAAGATCGCCTTGGATTACACGCAGACTGTCGTACCTTAAAAATCAGAAATCCAAGCTTTATAAAAAATTTCCTTCTCAAGTGGATTTTTCCAAATAATGCAGTAGCTAAATCAAAATTTTTTGTCCTCAACACTGAGTGCTACAATAATTATCTTTCTCGCTGCAAGAATGATTTTCGCGAAAACCCAAAACTTTTCTACACATTCGTTAACTTAAAAGAAAATTTTTAATATTCCAACCCCCCCTTTACTACAAAACAAAAATACTGCAAATCATGCTGTCATTGCTCATTTATTTGCGAACTTCTTTCAATCCACGTACACATCTACAACCTATGCCTCGTCTTCACCTTATCCATATACACTTCCCCACACATGTGGTATTTTAATGCCTTGTATTAGATTTCCCACCGTCCGTTGGGCTGAGTTTGTATTCGTATTCCCACCGTCCGTTGGGCTGAGCTTGTATCCGTATTCCCACCTTTAGTCCGCCATTGAATTAGAATCGCAATGCTTGTTTGGTTTTATTAAATGTCTTTGTTTTATTAAAGGGCTTGGGCAACACGTCTGTGCTGCCTCAAGTCCGTATTCTCAACTCAACTTAATTCTACTACAATATTTTATATGACTCCCTCCCCTCCCCCCGACCCCCGCAGAGGGGCCGCCGCGGCTTATGTATAAATTAATGTTTATTGATTTCGCGGTACTTTGGTACCGATTTAATAATGCAATGAGCACTGATTTTCTTGGTTTATTCTTTATTTACGGCGTGTTGCCGATTCAAATACAATTTTCAGACTAAATATAAAAAATGAAATCAAGCACAAGCGAAGCTTGGGTTTCGTAACTGTTTCATAGCGGCCACGCAAATATGCTGTGTTTGCCGACTATGCATTGACACTTGGCTAAATGCTTGGTCAGCATTTGGCTCTGGTGTCGAGTCTCAGAAGAGAACATTGACTTTAGTTAACTACCCCCCCCTCAAGTGCAGGGCCGTCCTCGGGCTTACCCATTTCGGCAACTATGTCTCTTACACGTAGTGCATTTCTTCTTGCGGTGACAATTTGCTGGCAAGTGAAGCCAAGGCCGATGGCCGCGCAACACACGGCTATTGCGCTAAGGATTATGCCATACGCATTGCTGGATTCAGTTGTCTCCTCTACCTTCTTAATTTCCTCCAAATTGCGTTCATTAAGTCGATGAAGGAACTGGAGGCTGAGAACATCTTGGCTGGAGGTGATGTTCAGCGTGGGGGAGTTGGCAACTACAGGGACTTTACTCTGTACGTTATTCCGGTTAATGAAGAGAGTCCCGTTGACTATGGCTCGGTTGCTGAAGGTTAAGAGTTGTGTGCCATGAATCCAAGTCTCAGCGCCGTTATCCAACTGTACCTTCGCCGCTCTGTCATTGACGATGATGATTCCGTCATCCACCTTTGTCATTGCTTCCACACTGCTCGGTTGGATGGGGCAATGGGCGATGCCTCCTGCGTGTAACTCCCTGGCACACGAATACTTTGAAGACAGACGGCAAAATGTGGCTCCTGGTGAAATGCTGCAACTCTCAAGAGCGTGCAATTCTCCGCTGCATTCGGCTAAGATGTTGTCTTCTATACTTATCATAAAGTTCTTGTGAGAGACGGGGTATATGGTTATTTTTTTGCAAGCGGACTTAATAATTGGAAACTTGATAATAAAATAAAGAAAGTTAGCGGACTGTAGGACTTTAACGGACGAGACGGACATCAGGTCTGCTATGGGGGTATTGGTGGGTTCTTCTAACCAAATCGATTTCAAATCTGCGTGATCTAGGATATTAGGGCTAATGATATTAGCTTTTGCAAGGGTAATAGCAAGCATTAAATTCTGCAACTCCATCATTAACATTCTATTTCTGGCCAACAGCGTTTCATACAAATGACCGGTGTCGATTTCGGCCCTTTTTGCCACTTTTAGAATTTGATTAACAGTGGAGGTTAATTGATTAATTTGATCTTGAACCTTAGTGTTTATTTCAATTTGTCTATTGTTTGAATCTATTAATCGGGTTTCTATGTATCTGGACTTTTTTAAATCGTCTGCATCAGGCGTACCTGCCACAACCTTTAACAAGGACCCCAAGAAATCTAAACTCCTGGCTACCCTATGATGTACCCCTAAAGCCTCTAATAGGTCTTGAAGGTGGGCCGTGTCCACGCTCAGGAGTTTCCTCATATGGGATTGAGGGAACAAGTCGTTAGCATTTACCAGATTAATCGTTTCATCCACCACTCGCATGAGCTCGGAGAGATTGGTCGAATGCTTAATGTAGGCAAATTCACTCCACACTAAGATTTGACCGTCCTCAATGGGGATGTACTTGGCATGGGAGTAATCGGTGATATGTGCCGAAGCCAAGGATAACGAACAGAAAAGTAGGATTTGGAACCTGTGGATTAAAATTTTGTTTTTGTTCAGCTATTTCTTATTCGAAAAGGTATAACCCACCACCAGTAATAAACTTATGCCTAGTGGCAAAAAAAGGTAAAACTAACTTATGATACAATGCCTAGTGGCTGTAAGGACAAAAAAATGAAAAAAAAATAGGGGTCGCTCCAAACGATCACTTCAAGTTATCTTTGTGGACCACCCTCCCTTTAATGAGGACCGTGGTCCCCAGGTCCGCTTCAACAGCTTTTTCTTCGCATAAAGGCGTTAATTTGTTGCCAAGCCTTCGATTGGACTTGACCAGAACTTTTTCACCAACTTCGAAGACTCTGTTTTGCCGTGTCGCATTTTCTCTGGACCTGAGCGCTACCTGGGCGTTTCTGATCTTTTCTTCCACGTCTTTCTGTGGCTCCTTTGATAGTGCTTGGGCAACGTCAACCGGTCTCTTGTCAATGACGGAGTGAATTGACTTGTTATACTCACACGCCGCTAACAGGATGACCTCTACCGTGTCACTTATGCCTTTGTCAATTTTTAGACACCTGGCAAGCTCCACTAACGTGCTGTGAAATCGTTCTATCTGCCCGTTAGAAACACTATGTAGCGGAGGTGCATTGGAAATGCTAACTCCAAATTTGGTTTCAAGCATGGTTGAAATTGTCTGTGAATTCAATGATGGTTCATTGTCACAGTAAATTGTCTTTGCCCTGGGGAAAAAGTTCATGAGCTGGAGCAGGGCTGGCTTCAGATCTTCGATTGTTCTCGAAGCGACGGGTTGTACCACCGCGAATTTGGAGAACTTGTCAATACAAGTGAGGAAGAATTTCTTGTCAGTAGAGAAAATGTCAATATGAAGCATCTCCCCTACATGCGATGGAACCGGAGTTTCACCCAGCTCTTGTTTCCTAGGGTGCCTATCGTATTTAGCCCTAGCGCACGTTTTACAGTTCAACACAATTTCGTTGGCTAGTTTAGCCATTTTTGGGAAATAATATTCTTCAAGAACCTGTTTTACGTTTTCCTGTGCCGACCTGTGTGCCCTATTGTGCTCTGTGGTGAGGATTTCTCTTCTTTCCCCCACCCCGAAAATGTCGACCACACGATTTTTACAATGCCAAAACCTAGTGGCAGGAAACCTTCGAATCACCTCGTCTTGTATCATTGCAAGTGTATGAAGGTCACAGTGGAAGGCGTTAACGCCTTTGGGGGTAATTATGCCTTCAAGTTCATCTAGTAGTGATTCTCTACACGTGAAACTGATTGTGTGCCGTCTTTTGTTTCCAAATAAGACAAAAGTACGCTTTGACGCAGAGCGTGCCTCTTCCAGAATTATTTGATTCTGAAAGCAGTTCAGTGGTTTATCTGTTGTATCAATGGTGTAAGAGAGGGACACCTCGCTGTGAACCGTTGCTGCACAAGATTCGATCTCTTGCTCTTGCATGGCGTTAAGTTGTTGCCGAGATAAAGCATCTGCAACCAGATTCTCTTTGCCGGGCTTATAAAACATTCGTGCATTGGATTCGTCAATGCGCGCTTTCCACCTTTTAATTTTTGCATTAGGATTGGATTCCGATACTGCAAAGGTTAAGGGCTGATGGTCGGTAAAGATGTTAATGTCTTTTACACCATACAGGTAATGCCTTAACTTGGCCAGCGCCCAAATTATGGCCAAAAGCTCCCTTTCATTGGTAGCATAGTTGACCTCTCTGTCCTTCAATGTCCTTGAGATCATTGTAATTGGACGCCCCTCTTGGGAAAGCACCGCACCTAAGCCATAAGCCGAAGCGTCTGTCGTTAGATCAAACGGCTTTTTAAAGTCAGGGTAGCGAAGCATGACATCCTCAGATGCCAAAATGTTGCGAAGCTTGCAAAATGCTAATTGCTGTGCTTCGGAAAACTGTACTGAAATGTTTCGCGACCTGAACCTGCTAACCGATCCATTTTCCCCTTTTAGAATATCAGATATGGGCTTTGCTATTGCCGCGAAATCTTTAATAAAACATCTGTAATAGCTAGCCAGACCCAAAAAGGAACGAACCCCAAACAATGATTTAGGTTCCGGAAAGTTTTGAATTGCATTAACTTTTTTCCGGGTCTGTGATTGTGCCATCACAGGTTACTATGAATCCGAGAAAGTTGACACTCCTTTTAAAAAAATGTGACTTTTCTACTGAGACTCTCATGTTAGCCTCAAGTAGTTTTTTTAGAACCCAGCTTACGTGTCTGACGTGGGCCTCTGCGTCCTCGGAAAAAACGATTACGTCATCAACGTAAACATAACAAAACTTGCCGATTTGTTCTCGTAGTATATCATCAATGGTTCTTTGAAAAATACTAGCAGCATTTCTCAAGCCAAAAGGCAATCTTCGAAACTCGTACTTTCCCCCATTCACCGCAAAAGCTGTTTTCTCGCGATCACGTTCAGAGAGCACAATCTGGTGATAACCAGATTTGAGGTCGAGAGTTGAAAAATATTTGGCTTTACCCAAATTTCCCAAAATCATATTAATATTTGGCATGGGATACCTATCGGGGATGGTATTTTCGTTTAATTTTCGAAAATCGTTAACCAATCGCATATTGCTATTTCCGGCCTCGTCAGCTCCCTTCTTATCTACTACCCATACCGGGTTATTGTAAGGGGAGGCTGACTTTTGTATTATGCCATTTTTTAGCAGGCTTTGGATTTCCTTGTTCACAAAGTCGGCGGCTCCCATCGGGTATGGGTAATGCCTGGCATAAATTGGCTCTTTATTGATGGTCCTGATAGTGGCTACCACTGAGGTGTTGTAAGGTAAGGATTCATTGGGGTCCGCAAAGACCCTATTATTTTCCTTCAATACCTTTTGAAAAGATTTTTTGACGGTGAGGGGTGCATCGGAGCAATCTACCTTTGTATGATTAACATCCGTGCAGGTGTGGAACGAGATTTTCTCTTCTTCCGAACCCCATTTGAGTATTCCAGACGCCAAGCAAAGCGACGCGCCTGCTTGTCTTAGTAAATCATGGCCTACTATACCATCAAATGTGGACAAGTCCGATAAAATAAAAAATGTTGCTTTTACGTTAAGTAGCGCAACATAACACTTATGAGTAATTTCGGTCATGCCATGTATCGAATGTATGGAGAATGGGGCTTCTACCGGTCGAATGCCTACTAGACCCTTATGAGGTCGGATGAAGTTTTTAGACGAACCGGTGTCTATGAGGAATTTCATGTCCATTCCTGCTACTCTTCGTCTGACGAAGGGCAACAGGGATTTACCCCTAAAAAATTGACGGCATCTGAGTCGTAACCCAAGTTAATGTCATCATCAACTTGTGCCACTGCCGCAGAGGCAGCACTGGGATAAGATTGTGCTTCTTGCTGCGCCTCATGAGCGATGTGATTCAGTTTTTGTTGGGCAAAGCGATTGGATATGCCCGTTTTTGCGTTAGCTCGGGTTTGAGCAGCCTGCATCACCTTTGAACGGGAAGGATCTACTTCCATGGGCACTGGTGCACTATTCTGATTTTGTTGTTTATTATTTTGCTGGTCGGCTTGACCCTGGGACTTGTATTGTTTATTAAATTGCGGGTTCTTACCTCCGCCCTGCTGTGTGTCAGCTTGTTGAGATTGCTTCTCATGCTGACGATTCTGGGATTTCGCGTGTGTTTTGCGATCTCTTTCTTCTGAACTTTTTGCAAAATTTGCTGCGAATGCAGCCCTTTCATGATTAGCCTCTACCTCTTGAGCAAGCGCTAATGCTGAAGGTAAATCTGCGGGCTTGGCCGCAAAAAGGACATCCGTAAGACTGCGCTTGAGGCCCGATACGAACACTCGTAAAGCATCTTGACGGCATTTTTCGCACATGCCTTTGGCCATGGCTGGGTCATAGGACATGTTAACCTTGTTTGTTAATAAGGTGAGTTTTTTTTCTACCTCATCATAATATTGTAGAAGGGTTAGCGAACCCTGCCTTAAGGTACCTAACTCCTGTTCTATGACGTGAATCGGCCGTTTGTCACTATAAGTGAAGTCGAGGCGGCTTATGATTGCGTCGAAATTTAACACTGTGCCGAATGATGACAACAAGGCATCGGCCGGCCCCCTAATTTTTACTTCTAATAATAACTACCGCCTGATAGTGGCGCGAACTGCCATTGTATGGTTTAAAAATATAATAAGCGGCAATCGCCGCTTGTCTCCATGAGACATACGATTCTTGTGACCCTATAAACTCGGGCAAGCATTTGACGGCATCCAATGGCTCGTCACAGTGGGTCTCATTGTTTATACCTACCGCTGTGTAAGTCTGAACTGTTGGGGGTGGGGGTGTAATCTGAGCTGCAGCCACTTGGTTGGACAATTCATTAATTCTGCACACCAAGACTTGCTGCTCACGCTGATTTATGGCCGCCTGCTCAGCTAAGGCATTGCTAATTGCTGCCTCAACAACTGCTCTAAGCTGTTCTGGGTCCATGTTTGGTGAAGAAGTTACGCAAGTTTTTTTGTCTTTATTTTTCTGGATCTCAGCACCCTAACGTTACCATCAGAGTCCGAGTCTGAATCAGTAGAACGTCGCCGAGGAGTTCTGTAGTTCGCAAATGGCGAGCTCATGGATTTTGTTGAACACACATGTATGAGTGCAAGTAGGAATGTTCAAACGCTGGGGCTACACTCATAGCAACAATGAGAAAAAAAAATAAATAAAACTGAGGGTCAAATTACACACGAAAGTGGACGAGAAAAGAGGAACAACAAAATTTGTTATTACTTATTTATTTCTTTTTAATGCTTGGCATGCAAAATTTCAAAATAAGAAAACTGAAATAAACACGGTTTTGCTGAATTATTGCCTAAACCTTTAGTATTATCACTTGTAGTTGCAAAAAATAAGCTCGCGCAAATGAAGTTAATCTTTACAATAATTTTTTACTTCTCGCAGATTTAAGCACAATTTAAAATTAAAAAATCCCACTTACATTTTTTATTTAAGTCCTAATAATGGCCGAAAGACGTGATCGATGCGTTCCCTCGCCGCAGTCCCCGCTGTCCAACTAACTTGCGCGTTAGGCTGGCGATATTTCGCTGCCCGAAGAGCTTCCGCGGCTTCGGTGTGCAGAGGTTTTTTGTATTAGTTATGCGCCTGGGCGCACCTTCGCCAATTGTTTGGTTCAATTAAGACGAAGTTCACTGTTTTGCAGATACTGTCGTGGCCTGTGTAAACGAAGGCTGACAAAGTATCTTGTAAATCAACACTTTTGTTATGTTCAAGTGTTCACTGCGCAGCTTGCTGTTTTCAGCTGCGACTTCCACAATGCGGCACTGTTTAAGTAGCCGAGTTCACTTTGCAAATGTAACGTTTGCAAATCCGTGGGTAAACCGAATTACCACTGGTTGGGCGCCAATTAATGTTTATTGATTTCGCGGTACTTTGGTACCGATTTAATAATGCAATGAGTACTGATTTTCTTGGTTTATTCTTTATTTACGGCGTGTTGCCGATTCAAATACAATTTTCAGACTAAATATAAAAATGAAATCAAGCACAAGCGAAGCTTGGGTTTCGTAACTGTTTCATAGCGGCCACGCAAATATGCTGTGTTTGCCGACTATGCATTGACACTTGGCTAAATGCTTGGTCAGCATTTGGATCTAGGTGTCGAGTCTCAGAAGACAACATTGACGTTAGTTAACATATATGTGTATACATATGTTAAAAAAGCGAAAAGGGTTTTTTTTAAAATTGCAAAAAAACCCTCCCCCCTTTTAATCTTTCCCATTTTCCTTTTCTTTTCCCTTATTTTAACTGAGGTACATATATTTCCCACTATTTTGGGGTTGGTTGGGGGTTTTATTTGTATTTTTATTTTTTTGAATAAATTTTTTTTGTTTACAATGTGTTTGGAAATATATGTTTAACTCTTTAATTTCTTCTTTTGAATTAATGTAATGGGAATGTATCGTATTGAATACATCTCTCCTCCTTTGAAAAATAACGTAATTATATGAAGTTATTTTCTTAGTATATGTATTTTTTATAAAAATTTATTTTGTTTGTTTAACTATGTATATAATATATAAGTGTATATAATATATAAGAAATTTATGAAGTTATTTAATATTTAATTAATAAAGAAATTTAAAAAAATTTTTTTTTTTTTTTTTTTGTAGGTTAATAAAATGAAGTATATTTGAATAAAAGTGTTTATTTATTATTTGGTTGAATTTAATTTGCTTTTTATATTTATTTGAATGATTAATAAACGTGAATGGTTGATCAGGCCACCACCTTTTTGATTTTTTGTTTCAGTTTTACTGTTTTGAAGTCTATTTGCTGTATTCTTTGAGTCTGTCTTTGTGTACTTTTTGTATTTTGTTTTTCTTATCTTTAATTAAAATATTGTCTTTATCTTCTATTCCTGTCACTAAATATGGACCTAAATATACTGGTTCCAACTTATGGCCAGTTTCATTTCTTAGTAAAACGTTATCTCCTATTTTCAAGTTAAAGTTATTTATTTTCTTATCATAATATTCCTTATTCTTTGCCTTATGCTGTTCTAGCATTATTCTTGCTCTTTTATATGCTATTTCTAGTCTGAACTTAACTTCCTTAGCGTAGTCTTCTACATTGTATAGTGGATCTATCCTGTCTATACTATTAAAATCTTTTGGTAAGTTATTTGATTTTCCAAAATAAGTTCATATGGACAATAATCATGAGTTGCAGATGGTGTAGTATTAAAACAATACACAAAAATACTGTAACCATGTATCCCAATCAGTTTTGTCGACTGATATGTATGAACGTATGTACTCATTGAAGGTTCTCTGACTTCTTTCAATGGTACCTAAGGTCTGGTGATGGTGTGCAGTTGACGTTATGTTATCTATTTTCAGATATTTGCACAGGTCATTTATAATAGAATTCTTATATTCTGTTCCCATGTCCGTAATGAACGTCTTCATTGGACCATACTTTAGAATAAAGATTCGAATATTGCTTTAGCGACAGTATTTGCGCTTTTATTTGCAACTGGAATAGCAACTAAATATTTGGTTAAATCACATATTAAAGTTTTTTTTTTTTTTTTTTAGCTTATTTTTGTATTTATTGAATCTTCTTTAATGAGACTAACAATAATTTTTTCAGATCTTAATCAGAAACTTATTTACAAACCATCCCCTGTTGGAGTTAGTTTGTGTTTTGCGGCCCTTCAAGTCAGTCGCTGGGTTAGTGGTAGGTCATTTCTCCTGAGGCGAGAATGCGTTGCTAGCATGGAAAGAGATTTTGCAAGTTGATTTGGGTGGGTGAGAAGCTTCTCAGAGTAATTTTGTTTAAAGTTGCTCTTATTTCAGTTTCTGACCAATGGGATGCTGAGGTCGTTGTGGATACACTCATTGCGAATGTACCATGGCGCTCCAGTGATGGTTCTGAGAATTCTTGATTGTGATCTTTGAAGGATGTCCACACTGCTCGCACAGGCATTTCCCCATAGCTGCAAAGCCATGTCCAGACAGGCTTTTATGATGCTTTTGCACAGTAGGACTTTATATTCCAGTTTAAGAGGGGGAACGCGAGTTGATTAGCCAGTGAAGGCTGTTGGCCTTTAGCTGGATTTGAAGCTTTTCGACTCTATGTGTTTGCGCCATGTGAGCCTTCTATCGAGGTGCACACCTACATAGGTATACAACATCGTTTGATTGCGGGATCTGGGTTGCATTTCTGGATAGCTGGTGGCTCGCCAGCAGACTTGTAGCGTTATTTGGACATCGTGATCTGCTTTATTGCCGTATCATCCGCAAAAGTACTTATTGTAAGTCGAGGGTCTGTTGGTATGTCGGCAGTGTACATTACACATAGGAGAGGACCGAGTACGCTACCCTGCGGCACTCCGGCTCCTATAGTGAACTCTTCCGTTGTGTACTCATTTTGACGAACTGTACATACTCTGTTACTGACGTAACTTTCTAATACTTTTGTGAGTATTTGGGGGAAGCATTGTCCTTATCTTGAATATAAGACCATCCAACCAAACGCGGTCAAATGCTTGGGCAAAGATCTAAGAAAATTGCAGAGCAGTATTCGTGGTGCTCAAACGCAGTCCGAATGTCTGAAGTTAAACGGTTGACTTGCTCAATAGTCCCGTGCTTTGCTCTAAACCCAAATTGATGTGAGGGAATGATACTTTGTGCATGGCCATCAATTTTACTGAGTAGGATCTTCTCAAATAGTTTTGACAGGCAAGGTAGCAGACTAATGGGTCGTATGATGACGCTTGTGATTTATCTTTTCCTGGTTTTTGAATCATTATGATTGTGGACTCCTCCACTGAGTTGGAAAGTAACCACATCGCAGAACAGCATTGAAAAGTCTTGAGATATATGTAATGGCGGGACTTGAAGTTTCCATAATCATTTTAGGTGTACAAGGCTCAAATTTGGTGCTTGTAGGCGATCATTTTTCGATATAACGGCTATGTGCTAGCTGCTCTTCGGCTTCGAGTGCTTTGCGTAGTACGCGTTCTGCAAGTCTCAGACGGTTTTTTTGCGGCAGGCGATCTTAAGCTTTGCCATTCTCTTCTTGCACGACGCTTTTCTGAGACCAGCCGGTCAATGAAAACTGTTTGTCAATCCACGATCTGGCTGAGGTGCTGTTGTTGTTGTTTGGGGGTTTGAGTGATGAGCAGCGGCAGTAATGATAGAGGTGAAGGGCTTGAACTGAATTGTCAATGTCTTCTTCGCAGTTTATGGTTGGGCTCAGCTCGATGTGACTTGCTGGATATATTTTTTGTATTTGAGCCAGTTTGTCTTGTGTGATGTCTAGTCTCCGAGGATATTCTCTAACATGAGGCACTCCAGAAGGGCGAATATTATTGAGAATGGTCGATGACAAGTCAGCAAGGGCTTCTGCAGTTACCAAGTTTTGTGGAACTTTCTTGTTATGGCAAAAGTCTATAAGATCGGGTAATTTCTTTGGATCTGCCGGCCAGTATGTAGGGCTTCCCGGAGATACATAGTCGAGTTTGTTTGATGCACGCGTGAGTACGCTGTAGAGTTGCTTTCCTTTGGGATTGGTCAGTCTGGAGCCCCAGTGGGGATGTTTCGAATTATAGTCACCCGCAGCCAAGAAGCGTTGACCAAGTGTATTGAAAAAATCTAGGAATTGATTTTCTGATATTGCGAAACGTGGGGGACAGTAAACCGCGGACAGAGTGATATTGCCACGTTTAGACTCTACACATATCGACATATTAAGGGGGTCTTCTCATTCAAAACCCGTTTTTTGGACCCTTTTTAAAAAAATTCTTATTTGAAAACGCAAAGAATAATTGAAAACTTTTTTTTTATTTATTGTATTACAAAAGGTTTAAAGTAAATAAAAAATTTTTTTGCCTCGATACGAGGGCTGTTCAAAAAGTAATGAGACTTCAAAGTTGGTGGTGAAAAAAAAGGTGTCGTCACGGCGGCCACGATTCCGGGTCTCCGGAGCGTCCGAAATGAAAAAAAAACGGGGTTATAATCAGTATAGATGTAATTCTCGGCTGAACCTCAAACTTAATTTTGTGATTTTTTTTTGACAAAATGGCGGCCATTCAAAAAAAATTTCAATTTCTGGCTTTTTTTTTGTAGTTTAGTGTAAAAAAAAATAGTAAAAAATTTTTAAAAATTATGGTCGAGGTTCAGCCGAGAATGCTGACAATTCTCCGTCGAATTCACTTTGTTTCATCCAAATCGGTCCAGTAGAACCGGAGAAAACTTAACGCATAGGTCAAAATACGAGGGTTTAAAAAAAAGTTGCTCAATGAGAGGACCCCCTTAAGTTTTTCTCAGTTGCTTGGGAATTTGGGTCACATTGGGTCACTAAAAGGACTATATCTCCTAAACTAATTCGAGTTTTGAAAATCCTTTTGGGGGATATTTTGAATATCCAAGCTATAAATAAATGCAAAAAAAAAAGTCGAAAAAAAGTTGCTCAATGAGAAGACCCCTTATAGTGACTGCATATTCGTTTCATTCTCCTATAACTACAGTGTCCACTATGTCAAAAGCATATATTGGGGTTTCTGTTTTAGTCATGGGTGTTTTTGCTAGCTTCGTTATTTTTGAAGTCAGGCATTTATGACATCTATTTATGTACTCTGATATAACGAGTCATATTTTTTCCAATAATAGTGTCTTTTTATTTTTGCTACATTTTTTTGGTTATGCCTGTATGACCTCCTTGAATTGGATCGTCATGGAATGTAAACATTATCGCTTCTTGATCTTTCTCATTATTTATTAGGGTCACCGGCTTGAGTAGCGCTACTCTAGAGTCTTTAATATTTTATTGCCCATTTTTTAAAAGTGTCTATTGAAATTGATTCAAAGATCTTTTCGCACGGTGCCACTGATATTTGGCTGATATTAAGTATACCGGCTTGTCTTTCAAGCCTTTGGAAGAACTGACTTAAGTCTAGGATTCCATTGGTGCCCAAATCGCTAATATCGATTCTAGCTATAACTTTTCTTCCATGTTTTAACAAACATTTAAGTAAGGTTATTCGCAATGTCACTATTTTTCGTAAGCCGTCATTTGTGATAACGTCATATACGTTGGGCTGAGAAGCGTTTTCAAGAGATTGCCTAGGCATATCTACTTGTTCATTTCCTGCGCAGGATTTTTTCTGTTTTACTTTGAAATCTGGTAGTGACTTTTAGTATATTCGTGTTTATTTGTTTTAATTCTTTTATTGTTATTCGTGACAGTGCGTCAGCCACGAAATTATCTTTACCCTTTAGATACTCAACTGTAAAATCATATTCTTCTAACTCAAGCCGCATGCGTGTTAGTTTAGAGCTGGGATTGACCATCGAAAACAAATAGGTAAGGGGGTCTATGGTCTGTTTTCACTGTGAAGTGTTTGCCATAGATATATGGTCGAAAATGTAATATTGCCCAATGAATAGCTGCTAATTCTTGTTCTGTAGTGCTCTTATTGCTTTCACCTTTTGTGAATGAGCGTGATGCATATGCTATCGGTAGTTGGAGTCCGTTATGGTTTTGAGTTAAAACCGCTCCACAAGTTTGTTTGCTTGCATCTGTGATTATGCAAAATTCTTTGCTAAAATCTGGGTACTGCAGTAGGGTAGGTTGCATAAGTTTGTTTTTTAGATATTCGAATGCTTTTTGGCAGTCAACTGTCCATTCGAAAGGGACATTCTTTTACATAATCTTGTTATGTGCCGTGAATAGTCGGCGAAGTTTTTAATAAAACGTCTATAATAATTGCAAAATGCAACAAAAACGTCTAGCGCTGTCCGCATCGTGTGGGACTGGGTAATTTTTGATGACTTCATATTTCTTGTCATCTGGCAGAATTCCTTTGTCTGTGCATTTATGACCTAGGAAGGTCACTTCGTGCATAAAAAATGAGCATTTTTGGGGATGTAGTTTAAGATTGTGTTTTCTGCATAATTGAAAAACATCTGTTAGATTTTTAATCATATGTTTTTCGGAACAACCAATAACTATTAAATCATCCATATAGAGCTTGGGAAGGTTCAAGCCCAGAGAATGCGATAGTCATCATTCTCTGAAATGAATTTGGCGCTATTTTTAAACCAAATGGTAGTCGCGTGAAGCGATATGAGCCATTGCTCGTTGAAAAAGACGTTATATTTCTTGAACTTTCTTCAAGTTCAATCTGATGAAAACCTGACATTAAGTCAAGGCATGAGAAATATTTTGCTCGACCTAGTTGATCTAAAAATATCGTCAATTCTAGGGAGTGGAAATTTATCTGATAGCAGTTTTTTATTTATTTGACGATAATCAATTACTAATCGCCATTTTTTTGTTTCTGAGCCCAGAAGGGCTTTCTTTGGGACAAGTAGTAGTGGGCTGTTGTACTCGGATACAGATGGTTCGACGATGTTGTCGGAAATGAGTTTTTCAACTTGTTTTTTGTATTTCATCTGTTTGGCTATGCGGGCTTCGATAGTTTTTGATATATACTGGCTCATTGTCTTTTAGCCTTAGCTGTTGTTTATAAAAGTTGTTTGTTGTAATTGATTCGGTTTCAAGTCCGAATACATCGACATATTCTGTGCATAATTCAGTTAATGTTTCTTTGAAAAGAGGGGGAAAGTTTTTTGACAATGCTTCCATAACTTTGTACTTTTCTGTCTTCTGAATTTAATTGGAATATTTCGTACTCGTGCAATGATTCAATTTTTACCTTGTTAAGGTTGACCATTACTGCTTTGTTGGTTGTATTTAAAATTCGGACATATGCATTTTTAGATTTGGTTATCGAATTTGCGATAAAAATTCCATTTTGAATTTCTTGATTTGGAATTAGAATGTGATCATCGTTTGTGTTCACTTTAATTTCTCGGACAATTTCGGATCTTGCTGGTAAGATAATGGCATTTGTATCGTTTGAATGTAATATTGGAATCGAAATTTCATGATCCAAATTATTTGGTCGGAGTACGAACCGATCTTGGACTGGGTTTATGTCAAGAATACCATTATATTTTCTGAAGAAATCCATACCAAGAATTCCCATCACTTGGTATAGGAAAATTGGGTGATACCAAATGAAAATTGTGTGGTATTATATATTGGTCTGACTGAATTTCTACGAAGGCCAATCCTTTGGAATTAGTTACACCTTCGCCTATTCCAGATATTTTGAAATAGTGTTAAAATCTATATTGGTAAATTGATCTGAGTTCTCTTTGAGAACTGAGATATCTGCACCTGAGTCGATAAGTAATGTGAGATTTTTTTCCAGTATTTTCATTTTTACTTTTATAAAGACGCTGAGTTCGGGGTTGATTGTATAAACTTGCTTTATTGTTGGCGAGTTTCTATCCATATACACTTCCCCACACATGTGGTATTTTAATGCCTGTTATTGACGAATCCGACGTTTATCATAACCTAAAGCTCGTTAAGCCTTCTTATTCGTCTGGGCCGGATAATATTCCTGGTTGTGTCCTAAAGTTTTGCGCAGGGGCTTTATGTAAGCCTTTGACGAATTTATTTCAAATGTCTCTCAATAAATCGTATCTTCCCACTATATGGAAGGAATCTTACGTTATACCTCTCCACAAAAAAGGGTAGCAAATCCCAATATTGAGAACTATCGTGGTATTGCCAAACTATGTGCGATCCCCAAGCTATTTGAAAAATAATCACCACCCAGGTGCAATACTTTTGCAGCTCCATATTTTTCTCCGACTCAACACGGTTTTACGAAGCGTCGTTCTACAACAACCAATCTTCTTGAGTTTAGCTCTTACATCCGTCACGTTTTTTTGGAAAAACAGCAAACTGATGTGGTTTTTACTGACTTCAGCAAAGCTTTCGATTCCGTTAATCACCTTCTGCTTTTGAATAAACTTTCATTAATAGGGTTCCCTGACCTACTCCTCAAATGGATCTCTGTGTATTTGTCAAATCGGACTCAGCGAGTCCTATTTAATTCCACTTCATCCAAATTGATACATGTTTCTTCTGGTGTTCCTCAGGGGAGTCATCTTGGCCCATTGCTCTTTGGTCTGTTTATCAATGACCTTCCCCAGGTAATCACCGAATCGCATGTTTTAATGTACGCAGATGATGTAAAAAATATTTCTATCTTTTAATAGCAGAGATTCTTATAACTTGTTACAGAATGATCTTGTTAGCCTACAATCTTGGTGCCAAATCAATCTGCTGCATTTAAACCATTCGAAGTGCAAGTGCATGACATTTCATCGGAATAATCCTCACTGGTTCTCTTACTCTATTGGGCATAACAACCTTGAACGCATTTAAACTGTTACAGATCTGGGTGTTCTTTTCGACCACAAATTGTGCTTTAATGACCATATCGGCACCAAACTATTATTTACTTCTCTTGTTCGCCCAATTCTTGAATATTGCTCTTGTGTTTGGTCTCCTCAGTACGATAAATATCAGGACCTTATTGAAAGTGTTCAGAAACAATTTCTTTTATTTGCATTGCGCGCGGCTTAAACTGGGATCCTCATCGCCTACTACCATCTTATGTTGACCGGATACAATTAATAAATTTGCCAACTTTGAAGAACCGAAGGACATGTCATGGCGTAATATTCGTCCACAAGCTGATTTATGGAGATGTGGATTCGACTTTCCTACTAAGCCAGCTCCCATTTGCAGTTCCATCAAGATTCACGCGATCGTATCAACCTCTTGCGCTACTCACCTGTAGAACTAACTTCGCCCTACATGATCCTTTTCGTGTAATATGTTCAAATTATAATAATTTGCATCATTTGTTGTCAACTGATTGTTCATTGTATAATAATACGTGTAATATTTTATTGTTTTTGTCCTCTCCACGCTCTTGAATCTGTCTTCTCCGTCCACTTGATGTGAGCCGGGGCATATCAATAAAAAACTCCCCTAACATGGACGGGGAAGTAGATCAATATTTTGTATCCCTTTAAATTTTAATGTTGACAGATAATTGTTAGCTATATTTATACAAATAAACAAATGAAAAAATAAACAAAAATCCCTGCTCACGAATGAGGGTTTCGCATCGGCGTGGAAGGATTTGACTGAAAGGTTTGAAAATAATTTTCAACCTTCAGTCAGTTTCCCAAGAATCTGGAGTCGCTATCAAAGATTTACAAAGCACTATCCAAAGTTGCTTAACGGCTCTAGATCATTCCAAAATAAGCACAACAAATTGGGATTGTATATTAGTTTTTCTATGCTCCTCCAAATTACCAAAAATCACGCTTTCTTTATGGGAACAATCGCTACAGAATAAGGCAGAGATTCCGACTTGGGTTGAAATGAATAATTTCCTATTGGAACGCTATCGCACTTTGAAGCAATAGAAGACATGAAACCGAGCACCAGCACGCATAATGTCAAGCCAGCTCGCAAAAGCTCCACACAAGGTCAACTCCTTTGAAGCTGAAATTAGTGTCAACCAGCAAACTTGCAAACTTTGCTCAAAGGAGAATCATCCAGTGCGTCTGTGCCAACGTTTCCTCCAAATGTCTGTTAATGAAAGATCCAATTTCATTAAACAGCAGAAATTATGATTAAATTGCTCTGCAAGAGGCCATCATCTTAAAGATTGCACAGGTCAGCACAATTGGTGACCCTCCTTCTACGACTTCTGCAACGGCATCTTCCAGTTCTACTGCGATCACGCAAAGTCCGAGTATACAGTCCACTGATTCCACATCACATGTTCAAACTTACTTTTCGGCTAACACACAAGGTGTTCTTCTCGGCACTGCTGTTATAAACATCTGCCATTTGGGCATTTGTTTTAAATCACGTGCATTGGTTGATTCAGGATCAGAGGCAATGTTTATATCAGGCCGGATGTTTAATCTCATCAAGCCTCCTTTCCAACCGGTCCAAGCTCAAGTCGCTGGCTTGAATCAAGCCATTGCAGCCAAACCTCAGAAGTTATGTCACTTTAATATTGGCTCTCCAACGAAACCGAGAATCCAAATAGAGACGGCAGCCTTTGTGCTTCCGCATTTGGCAGGTGATCTACCCTCCTAACCTATTCCACAAAGCTTTATTGAGAACCTGCCAAATCTTCAGCTCGCTGACCCATCCTTCTATCAGAGTTCGCAGATAGATGTGCTACTAGGCGCAGACATCCTCCCATCCATCTTGTTAGGCGGCTCGCTCCCAAATATCTGCGGATCCCTGTTAGGACAAGAAACCATCTTCGGGTGGATCCTTACAGGGCCAGTGACAAAATCAAATACGAATATCGTATCGTCCTTTACTACCAGGATTTCGGTCAGCAAAGAGCAAGGACTCGGTGATCTTCTCAGCAAGTTTTGGGTGGTGGAGGATCTACCAGCCAAGCTGGTAAAGGAGTCAGATTCCGTTTGCGAAAATAATTTTGTTCGCACTACAACCAGAGATAAGAGTGGTAGATATGTAGTTTCGTTACCCTTCAAGAATCCTGAACACATTAATTTGGGACATTCAAGGTCCATCGCACTCGCTCAGTTTCTGAGAAACGAATGTCGCCTCAAGAGAAACATTCCGTTAAAAGAGCAGTACGACTCCGTTATTAAGGAATACCTGGACTTAGGTCATATGCGGCCAGTCCCTCCAAGTAACGATTCGGAAAACTTCTATCTCCCTCATCACGCTGTATTCAAACCTGACAGCACGACCACAAAGGTTCGCATTGTATTTAACGCCTCAAGTCCATCTTCAAACGGGAAAAGTCTGAATGACGTCCTTCACCCAGGACCTGTTTTGCAATCAGATTTGACCATCCAAATTCTAAAATGGCGTTTTTTCCAATTCGTTTTCAATGCCGATATTACTAAGATGTATCGGCAAATCCTAGTTGACCCGAACCACACTCCCTTTCAGAGAATCCTATTTCGAAATGAAAACGACGAGCTCATGGATTATGAGCTAAACACAGTCACATTTGGAGTGAACTGTGCGCCATTTCTGGCGATTCGGGTATTGCAGCAACTGGCTAAAGATGTTCTATCACAATTTCCACTAGCAAGCGACATAATTCTTAACTTTATGTACGTCGATGACGTGCTGGCAGTATCGCATACCAAACGGCATGCACTTCAAGCCATTGATGAGCTACGTGAGGCTCTTGATGCGGCTGGTTTCCCATTGCGCAAATGGACCTCCAACCACAAAGATGTGTTAGTTCATATTCCAAAGAGCATTTGCTGCGAGCTGATTTCTTGGATATTGGAGAAGCCAGCATAGCGAAGACTCTCGGTATCCGCTGGCACGCAGACACCGATGAGTTCCGTTTCGCCCCCTCCATTGTCAATGTAAAGCTCTCTTATACAAAGCGGGAGGTGCTTTCGCATATTGTCAAACTGTTTGACCCAGCAGGATGGCTGGCTCCATTCGTAGTTCGTGCTAAAATCTTCATGCAAGAAATTTGGTTGCATGAACTTGGGTGGGACGAATCTTTGCCAATAGAATTACTTAAAAAATGGCAAGATTTCCTTGAGAGCTATCCAACCTCCAAGAGATTCGCATCCCAAGATGGGTTCGCTACCATCCAAAAGCGAAAGTGCAAGTTCACGGATTCTGCGATGCTTCTCAGCGTGCCTATGGGGCAGCATTATACATTCGCATCGAAACTTCGCACGAAATTACAGTTCATCTCCTTACGTCGAAAACAAGAGTCGCTCCTGTGAAAACCATCTCCTTGCCTCCTTGCCAAACCACCATGCAAGTGGACGACGTTCGTGGCTAACCGAGTAGCTAAGACAACGCAGTCCGTCAATTCTAGCAAATGGTCACACGTAAGATCTGAGAACAACCCTACTGATCTCGCCAGTAGAGGTGTATCTGCTGAGGATCTGGGTGCAAATAGTCTTTGGTGGCATGGACCAGAATGGCTGCGATTGCCTCAAAATGAATGGCCGTCCCCTGTTGAATCAGTCCATGAAACAGATGAAGAACTTCGTCTAGTCAAATGCAACTTAGCAAAGTTGCCTCCACAATCCGTTTTTATGGAGCGTTTTTCTGACTTTGGCAAAGCTCTTAGAGTCATGGCCTATGTGTACCGATTCCTTGAACGATGTCAGAAACCCGATACTCTGTTCCCAGTCGAGCTTAGTAGCAATGAGCTATCTGACGTTCAAGAACGTCTTATAGTGCTTACTCAACGTGAAGAGTACCTCAAAGAGTATCAGTGCTTGCTGAACAAGCAGAACATTCCGTCTTCTAGTAGTATTCTGAACTTAAATCCATTCCTGGATACAAAAGGAGTTATGAGAGCATGCGGTCGTGTGAGAGCATCAGAATCATTAAGCTATGATGAGCGGCACCCCGTCATCCTCCCATATTAATGCGCACTCACACGTCTCCTTGTCAAATTTACGCATCGAGTCTCTCTTCATGGTGGGAACCAGTTAATGAGTTGGATTCCAAAACTCCGGAATCTTGTCAAGACTACTATAAGCTCTTGCCGAATCTGTGTGGTTTATCGGAAAAAGCTGCAAACTCAACTCATGGGGGACTTACCCATAAAGAGATCCACACTTTCACGACCCTTCACTCATACGGGTGTCGACTTTGCCGGGCCGTTCGATATTAAAAACTACACAGGTCGAGCCTGCCTTATCACTAAGGGTTACGTGTGCGTATTTGTGTGCTTCAGCACAAAGGCAATTCATTTGGAAGCCACATCGGATCTTACGACTGAGAAGTTCCTCGCAGCGTTCGCTCGTTTCGTGGCAAGGCGAGGCTGCCCACGACAAGTTTACTCCGATAATGGTAAAACCTTTGTGGGAGCCTCTAAAGCCCTTTCCAGTGATTTCCTGATGGCAGTCAAAACGTGTACTACCTCGACATATAGTCATCAGAGTTTAAACTCCAGGCCAATATCCCCAATGTCAGAGGACCCAACTGACTTGTTAGCCTTGACCCCAGGCCATTTCCTAGTTGGTGGCCCACTCCTATCTATTTCAGAGCCTGAGATCAGAGAAAACGCTGCATCCATATTAAATCGTTGGCAGCGTCTGAAGGCTCAAAATCAACAGCTTTGCTTCCGTTGGAAAGAAGAATACCTTAAGGAGCTGCATAAGCGCAACAAATGGCAACTTCCAACGAGAAACCTCCAAAGCGGCGATCTGGTTATAGTTAAAGAAGACAACCTTCCACCCAACGAATGGCGTCTCGGCCGAGTACAAGCCACGTATCCAGGAGTTGATGAGTTGGTCCGCGTGGTAGATGTTGTAACTGCTCGTGGCGTCATCAAGCGGCCCGTGGCCAAATTGGTCCTTCTTCCAGTAGAACCCAATGTACTCCCGCAGTCCGACTAACATGATTTGTCCATTATATACCTTTATGTCACACTTAAATAATATACCTAAATTACATGTATTGCAGTTCCAATATGTCTCCTCGTCCAGCCGCCAACCGACCATTCAGACTTCGCCACCAGCCCAAAGGTAAGGGCTCATTTCGCTGCCGGGTCTCTCGAGGTGTCCATGCCCTGCGAAAATGCCAGCGCTTCCTAAAGCTGAGCGCCGAAAAGCGCCTCCGGCAGTACTCATAAATAAGGACGCGCTCGCCATCGGCACTGACGCGACCGCAATCCTCCGGTCCTTCCATCTCGCTAGCATCTCTCATGCAGCGTAAGAGCGTCAGTGTCCCGTCAGCGCTCCTATAAGCCTTATTAGTGCTTCCTTGGCGAAGGCTTTCCGGCTCGTGGTCACGAGAGTGGGAGACGAAGATGCCTGCACTGCGATCATCCGTTCGAAGACTTCTGAAATTGGAGGTCGTATTCCAGGTCGATCCTAAGGTGCAGTGCAGCACTCCCATGAGAGCCATATCCGGCAAGCTGCGCGAGCAATTCGGGAACATCACGCTGGCCGATGAAGATTTTTTTCGCCCCTCCACTATCTTCATAGTGTCTCCAACCTAGACTTAAGCTTAACCACAAAGTTGTAATTAGTACCAAATAAACAGTGAAAGACAGAACATCGACGCCCCCGAATTGTTTTTTATAATCGAATTGCTCCGCGCCGGTTTTATCTTCACTTCGTACCAACCATCAGGAAAGGATTTATTAAGACGTCCACCCCACCACAATCAACCATAAACAAAGAATATCTGATTTTGAAAAAATTCTTTAATAGCTACCGATGTAAACTTAAAAGGACATAACCAATGATATTTTGACATGTGATCCAGCACAATTAGCAAGCCTATGTGACCGCTTTTGCTACGGGGATATGGGCCTAAAATGTCTACATAAAGCCTTTGAAAGGGCCTTTTTGATATAGCCGCTTTTCCCATCGGTGGCTTCAAAGTTTTATTAGGAGCTTTTGTACCCTTACACACCTCACAATCTCTCACATAATCTCTAATTTGGGAAACCATACCGGGCCAGTAAAAATTTCGACGTATAAGTTCTAATGTGTTGTTTATTCCTCCTTGTGCTGACACAACTGCATCATGAGCTCTTTTTATGACATCTTGTTAGCCCTCTCGGGATCCAAAGCTTCCAATTGTTTTGCTTACTTGGGTCGGTACCGTCATCATGTTCTGTTCGTATATACAGAAACTGGTCTATCTCTCTAATATCTGGATATTTTGACTCGTTATTTAAGACGTTGAGCTGCAGTTTACGATAATCTTCCTCAGCGATACAATGGGAATTTAGGTCAACTTCGGGTTCAACTTGCTCAAGAGCCTGAACCTCATCTGCAAACATCCTAGAAAGGGCATCTGGGACAACGTTCTCCCTACCTCGCCTGTGTCTAACCTGAAACTTGTATCCTTGCGAGCGCATAGCCCAGCCTCATGGTTGCCTCATGAGCCATACCAAGCTTGCGTGGTTTGTAATGACTTCAAACTCCTGCAACTCAAGATAACACCTGAATCTTTCAATTGCTTCGAATGCTGCTAGACACTCTCTCTCTGTGACACTATAATTTCGTTGTGCCGTGTTTAACTTCTTTGACCAAAAGGCTTCCGGTTTCTCAGCCCCGTCGTTAGACAATTGGACTAGGACAGCACCTATACCTTAGTCACTTGCGTCACAGTGAACAAAAAACTTTTTCGTGAAATCCGCGTTATGCAACACCGGAGCAGTCGTATGCAAATCCTTAAGCTTATCAAATGCTATCTGAGCCTCTGGGGTCCAAACAAACTTCTTTTTGGGCGATAGGAGCTCTGTTATAGGGAATGTGACCTCCGAGAAATTCTCGATAAACCTTCGGTACCATCCTACGAGTCCTAGAAGTCCTCGAGCTTGCTTTAGAGTTCTTGGTGCAGGCCATGCCTTCATCGATTCTGTCTTCCCAGGATCCGTAGCAATTCCGCCGTTACCAATTACATACCCCAGGTAAGGAACTTGTGTTACACAAAACTAGCTTTTCGAAATGTTTATGGTTAAGTTAGCTTTACGAAACTGTTCAGCTAATCGAAGTAGAATTGACAGATGCGAATCAAAATCTTCCGATACTACTACCAAGTCATCTAAGTATCCAAACACGCAGTATTTAAGCTCTGGTGGGATAATCTCATCCATCAACCTACACATAGTTTGAGGAGCGTTACAGAGCCCAAATGGCATCACTGTAAATTGATACAGTGGGCGACCTGGCACTGTAAACGAAGTGATGGCCTTTGACTCCTCTGTAAGTCCTATCTGCGTCTTTGAGATCGATTTTTCTTATAATGTTAGCTTTAGGCAATCTAGCGAAAATACCGTCAATGTTTGGTAATGGATACGCATCCTTTTTAGTGTACTCATTAATTTTGCGTGCATCCAAACACATTCGTACCTTTCCTGGTTTCATACCTAAACGCATTGGCGAGCTCCAAGCGTTATTTGACTTTTTAATTACGCCAAGCTCTAACTTTTATCAATCTCGTTATACATAAGTTTCTCCACTGCTGGGGAAACAGGGTGAGAAACGCTGTTTAACCGGCTTTGCGTCACCAATAAGAATTTTATGTTTCAATAGAGCAGCTTTACCCAAACCTTGTTCAAAATTTGGAAACAAGCTTATGACCGCAGCCAATCGCTTCTGATGATCATTATTGAGTGGAAAAGCATTTTCCGAAGATACTCCCAGCGTACTTATTGAAGTCTCTAGTGAGTGAATTAGCCCAGGGGCTAAATTAAAAGATCTCCAAAAATCTATGCCAAGAATCACTCGTTTGTTTAAAGATGGAATAATAAAAAATTTAATCCAATGTTTAGACTCTCTATAGGAAATTTCAACATTAATAGATCCAATGACTTCATGACTCTTGCCATAAGCAGTTTTAACACCCGAAGACATTCTATTGAACTGTGGATATATTGACCAATCGACTTTCGCTAAAGTGGAACCGATGCAGCTTATGTTAGCACCTGTGTCTAGCAATCCATTTTCCGAAAACTCCAGAAATGAGATTGGGGCATATATTCGTCCATCCGAATCTTCATTTACCACAGCTGATACTAGCAGTTTTCGTGTTTCTCTAACTTTGTGCCAGAAGATGCGCATACGACACGACTTAAGTTTTGGTGTTCGTCTAACCTCTGCAGCGTTGCCATTAAAAATCCGAGAGCGAACCTTTAAATAATTTTCAAATCTATCATGGTAAGGTATAATAGGGAATAAAGAATACCCGCTAAAACCGATTTTGCGTTTGTTTCACCATTTATTTCAGGGCCATCCGTCTGTTGCTTATAAGTCCCCTTTGCTCCACAGCCATAACAAAACACTTTACGATCCTCAAGGCACATATCCCATGGATGACCTTGTTGGTCACAGTTCCAACAAACAAACTTTCTGCTTTGATGCTGTACTGCATTCACGGACGACTCTGACTCTGCTGTCTAATTATCAGATGCCTCCAAAGTTTCCTGCATAGTCGCTACTACTCGTTTAAATGGTTTTGTTCCTGTGCTTCCTTTTCCCAAACGCCTACACTCATCTTCCGTGAGCAGATTTTCACGCTGCTGCACGAGTTGACGCAGGTGTGTGACTGTGGGCACTGAAACGTACAGTAGAGCCTGCCTGATTTCGGGAAGTAAATTGCGTTTTAGCTGCTGAATAATTTTGTATTCATCAAGAGGAAATGTCAGTGTCATAATGTCTTCGTAAAATGAGTCGAAGCTCTCATTTTCTTTCTGCTTCCGGTCTCGTATATCCTCTAGAATGATATCATCATCTTTGTTGTCATTATATTGCAGCTTAAAGGCCTCGCAGAAGTCCTCCCATACGACAGAAGGAACTTCCTTGCGGTATCTCCAGTACCACTCGCGAGCCTTTCCCGATAGCAAAATATCCAAATTTTTGCACAGCAAGCAAAAGTTACCATACAAACAATCCGTTGTCAGAGCTCGCACTCTGTACATAAACTCTTGTACAGTGGGTCCTCTTGGTGTTCCCTCATACCTGATGTTCCAACTTTGCACTATCTGGGAAGCTTTTTCTGGACTTAAATTCGAGGAAGCTTGACTGTTCTGCCCCGATGATGAACTACCTGATGTAGTCGATGCTTATTGTTGTCTTTTTATCGGTCGTTGTCTCTGTCCAGAGTCACCATTACTATGCAAGCTTAGACCCAAAAAGCGACGCTCTATAATAGTTTCCATTCTATCAAAGATTCTATCATAATCAACTACAACATGCATTTGTCATCGACAACAGGATTGCTTTGTTGAGGAGCTCTTAAATCGTCATTGCCTCGTGTAATAAACATTTTGTAATAGGTTTTTTAATTATTCAAGATAGATTGAACGTAGTTGGGTTTTAATTTTTTTGTAAAGAATTATTTTATAAAGGGTAAATAACACGAGTACAAGCGATATTGATAAGCGATATTGAATCTACTAAACAGTAAAAAAAATGCTTGCCTCTGAAATACACAAATTAAGTAATTGATAACGTGCTCAAGAACTTTAAAGGTGTTTTTATAATTATAGAAGTTGACAATAAATGTCCAAGGGGAGCGCAAAAAAAGAGAAACGATGTCTTATATTGGATAAATGCTTCGGGCCAGCCAACAGCAAGATTCCAGATACTCAACAATCGATATTGCACCACCACTCAGAGGCACACTAAATGCGAAAAGATTTTATTTTGTTATGCGAATTTGTTTGCGATTTAAAAAAAATCAAATAGAAACTTTGCACCAGAATGCATCAATTAAGCAGCCACATACACAGCGGTCGAAATCTCAGTTAACTGAGACTCGCTTTTCCAGCAATGCTGTAAATACTAAAAGATTAACATAACTGAAACGAAAAACCTGCACACTACTAAACCAATTTTCAAGACTTTGGATGATCTTTCCTAAGTAATGTCAATCTCGTTGATAGTATGCATTTTGAGAGAAAAACTAATAACCGAGTTGAAGATCGTAAATCGGGAAAATCGAGATAGTGGTCGACATCCGCGAATCAGCAGAAGTCGCATTTCCTACCTACACCAACTTCCCTGTTTTGAAATTCGATAGAAAAGAGAGATAAGATTAGGAAAGTTTAATAGTGGGATCAAATACAACTTGGAATTGAACATATTCATTCGAAATGTTTAAAACCACTCACAATGTGCTGTATTATCTTTTGAACCAAACGTACACACTGCGGCTTTGTATCCTAATGTCCAAATAATAGCTTTTCGTAATGCTACTGTGGTCTAATATCCGTATAAATCCAAATATAGCAAATGCCAAGCAGTCGCATAGTCTAACTGATTACTTCACATCTTGACACTATTAAATCCAAGAAAAAGAAAAATGAAAATGAATAGAACAATTTGGGACTCGAATAGATTTTGGACTGAGTTTATCAAAACCATAAGTAATTAATCCACACAAATATGTAATGATGGAAAGGGTTTATAAACAGTAGGCAGCCAGCTTCCATATATGCTTCCAGATATTTAGCACAAAGTACTGTGGTTGTAATTTCCATAAGACATCAGCACGACTACAAATCTCACTGGTACAAAAACGGTACAAAAACGCACATATGTGTAGGAAGATACCACCTCGAATGACTTGCTTCAGTGCAAGTGGGTCCATCTTTCCTAGGGCAAGTGATCTTCCCTTTGTCCCAAATGTGTCCGGTGACGATGACACACCTTATGGAAGACACATCACTGCCCATAAGAAGGAAGGACGAGTGCAGGCTGGATTGTGTTGATGAGCTTGTCGATTGGGGACTCTGGTGATCGACTAACAGAAACAGTCTTGGGGGGTTCTTTTGACGCACTTCACCAGCACGCCTACACACATATTTAAAAAAAAGATGCTTGCATAACTAAAAAACCTAAAGCGCAACGCAAAAATAGAAATAAGTAGAATAAGAAAGATTTTAAAGTATACCGTTTTGGAACTACTGAGATGACATTGTAGCTCTGCCTCTATACCCTCCCTGCCATGATTTTCCGTTGGCCAATAAAAGTTTTTTGGAAAATCCCATAATCGGCTACGACCCGATATTTACCCCATCCTTACCAAAGAGGAAAAAATTTTAATTTACTGATCCATAATTATTTCAAATTCTGTTGACTTTTTCTCAAAATTACTCATTCTTTTTTTTCCCATAATTAAATTTACAAAATAATTTCCAAATAAACTTCATTCTTTCATTTTTGACTAAAAATTCTGAAATATTGCGATCAAAATATCTGTGCTTAAAATTAACAAAATAAGATCAAATAAGGATAAGAAAAAATAAAGGCATTATAAAGAGGCTTAAACAATTACAATAATCATATTAATTTAATACAAATAGACTAACAGAAATTCGGTTACTTTTGATTCAGGTATTTTCTATAATTTCTATGAACCATATGTTCATAACTGACCTACGGAATATGTGCATATAAAGAAATCAAAAGGAAACCAAAACAATTTTATCAAAATAATGTTTGTTTGTATTAGGAAAATATATCTCTACATATATAAAAAAGTTTGTCCTGACTGACTGACTGACTGACTGGCAATCATCGCACAGCCTAAACGGTAAGAGATAGAAGGCTGAAATTTGGACAGGAGTTTCGTTATGTGGGGAAAGTGCGTACTAAGACGGGGTTTTGGAAAATTCCACCTGGAAAAGCCGGAAAAGCGTCGGAAAAGTTTGTATGGGGAAAATTTTATTTTTCATCCGATTGTGTTGAAACTCGGTTTGTAAGCAAAGTATGCGAAATAATTGGACACGTGTTTTCCGATTTCGGAAAATCCGCCCACAAGGAAAATCCCCGGAAAACTCCGATATGCTAAAAACCTATTTTTTCATCCGATTGACTTGAAATTCGGTTTGTAAGGATAGTAAGTGAATAAAATTGAGATGCCATTTTCCGATGTTGGAAAATTTGACCTTAGGGTCGGAAAATTCCCGGAAAAGCGTCCGAAAAGTTTCTATGGGAAAATTTATTTTTCATCCGATTGTGTTGAAACTCGGTTTGTAAGCAAAGTATGCGAAATAATTGGACACGTGTTTTCCCGATTTCGGAAAATCCGCCCACAATATGCAAAAAATCTATTTTCCATCCGATTGACTTGAAATTCGGTTTGTAAGGACAGTAAGTAAAATAAATTGAAATGTGATTTTCCGATGCTGGAAAAATTCGTCCGTAGGGTCGGGAAATTCCCCGAAAAGCGTCGGAAAAGTTTGTATGGGTAAATTTTTATTTTTCATCCGATTGATTTGAAATTCGGTTTGTAAGGACAGTAAGTGAATAAAATTGAAATAATATTTTCCAATGCTGGAAAAGTCGACCGTAGGGTCGGTAAAATTGTATGGTGAAAATTTCATTTTTCATCCGATTGACTTGAAATTCGATTTGTAAGGATAGTACATAAATAATTGGACATGTGTTTTCCCGGTTTCGGAAAATCCGACCACAAGAAAAATTCTCGGGAAATTCGATATGCAAAAATCTAATTTTCATCCGATTGACTTGAAATTCGGTTTGTAAGGACAGTAAGTGAAAGAAATTGAAATGATATTTTCCGATGCTGGAAAATTCGACCGTAGGGTCGGGAAATTCCAGGAAAAGCGTCGGAAAAGTTTGCATTGGGAAAAATTTTTTTTTCATCCTATTGTCTTGAAACTAGGTTTGTAAGCGAAGCATACGAAATAATTGGACACGTTTTTTCCCGATTTCGGAAAATCTGCCCGCAAGGAAAACAACCGGGAAATTCGATATGCCAAAATCTATTATTCATCGGATTGATTTGAAATTCTGTTTGTAAGGATAGTATTTGAAATGAATTGAAATGTGATTTTTCGATGATGGGATATTGGAAAATTCCCCGGAGAAGCGTCGGAAAAGTCTGTATGGTGAGAATTTTGTTTGTCGTCAGATTGACTTGAACTTCGGTTTGTAAGCAAAGTATGATAAATAATTGGACACGTATTTTCCCGATTTCGAAAAATATGCGCGCGAGGAAAATTCCCGGGAAATTCGATATGCAAAATCTTCTTTTTCATCCGATTGACCTGAAATTCGGTTTGTAAGGATAGTAAGTGATTTAATTTGTAATGTTATATTCTGAAGTTGGAAAATTTGACCTTACGATTGGCTTTAAACTTGGTTTGTAAGGATAGTATAAGAAATAACGAAATAACAGTAACTCGGGCTGCCGTTTTTCATTGTACTGGCTGTGTGCGGGACCTGGACCTCGACCTGGAGATGGCACTGGACCTGGACGTGGACCTGAAAGTGGCCATTGAGGTGGCCATGGAGGTAACCATGGAGGTGGCCGTGGAGGTGGCCATGGAGGTGTCCATGGAGGTGACCATGTAGGTGGCCATGGAGGTGGCCATGGAGGTGGCCATGGAGGTGGACCTGTAGGTGGACATGGAGGTGGAAAATGGTCCAAAAACCGCAATATTTGCAAAATTCTTAATATCGGTGAAACTTTGGGGATTGGCTAGACGCTTGCCCGGAAGGTTTTTAAGCAGAAGAAATGGGCGGAAAATGGCGCACAATCTGTGAAATTTGAAAAGTTATAGCGTTCATCCGGATGCAATGCAACTTTGAGGAATGGTTGGAGAATTGGTAGAAAATGTTATTTGTTGGCCGATCTTTATCAAATTGTGTTTGTAAGCTTTAAATTTAAAAAGTTCACCACCAAGATCGGAAATGTCAGGAGAGACTTTATTTTTAACCGCGGAAGGGGCATAAGAGTTAATCTCTGCTTTCAGCCGATGTATGTAAGGTACGGTCAAATATTTTCCGATTTGTGAAATCCACCCCCAAGTCGAAAAAGAAAAACTGATACTCTTATCGGTTAAAATAGCTTAACTGACGGCGGCGCAGCGAAGCAAGCCGGGATATTTGCTAGTATATGTATAAAACAATGCTCTTAAGAATTTAAGGAAAATACTCTTTGCTCTTCATCATTACGTTAATCCAAATATCGAAAAGGAATACGAAAATCGCATGCGAGTTTGAAAGTTGAGTTACAGTGAAATAAAAAATAAGAGAAATCAAAAGTAAATTATTACAGCAATAACAAGAGAAGCTTGCTTAGGAACATTTCATGAAATTATGTCTCTGCTCATTCTCATTCTTTGGCCAGATCAGATGGATCAACCATAAGCTTTTACGGGACTTTTTGGTTCTCTTATAAGAGCATTTGCAAATTACACTGTTTACCACAAATTTTAAGTATGGTTCAAAAGTAAATAAAATCAACATACTGGTAGCACTCACCCCATCTGCAGATTCCGCCGAAGGCCTTCGTCGATTTTAGTAGATGTGTTGTTTTAGCTTTGGGAAAAATATAATATATGGCTGTTGGATTTTATTTGTTTTTGGATCACCATTTCACTGTACAAAATTTGTATTTCTAATTTTCATTTTAGTTTCTCGTTCTTGTTGCTAGGTGATTTGAAAGTTTAAAGCATTTTGCACACATCTATACACTCACACATGTTCGTTTTGGTTTTGCTCTTTCTTCCTTCGCACAAAAAAATTATTTAAAAAAAACTTATTCATGCCATATTAATTATTGCAAAAAAAATAAAAAATCTTAGCACTGCCTTAGATCTGACTGGATCATTTTCCCTCGCTTTTCATTTGGCTTTTCACCAGTGCGGGGTTTGTTTTTCACTTCTTGGCTGAGAGATAACTTTTGAGAGGCGGATTTTTCTCTGGCAAGGGTGAACACACTTTATGACTTTTTCGATTGGGCTTTTCATCTGCAATAGACTTTACACAACACTTTCTTGAGGCTTAGATTCTTTTTCCGGCATGAAATTTTGGGTTTAGGGGAGACTCTTGAGAGGCAAAACCTTGTTGGATGGCCACTTGTGGCGGGGACTTTGCCACGCGAAATTTCTTCTCCTCTTTGTGGGCCTGCAGCGAGGCGACTCGAAGTGACACTGACGTTGTGCGATAGAGCTTAGCCCTCTGCTTGCTCTCTGTATTTCAATGCCACTGCTGCTGCGTTTGGATGAAAGAAAGGCGAGGTTTTGTTAGCCAGCTGATCGCAGCTTTTGGGCTCTCAATAATTACCTTTTATTGTCGTGCACAAAAAAAATGTTCTTTCTCCAGCAATTGATGCAACCGACTGAGTGTGAGGGAAATTTATGTACAGAGTGATATTTTCCCATTTAAAAGATGACTTACTCGAAATATTTCCAAAGCTAAATAGCAATGGGTGTGGGTTGAATTGCTTAGTAGTTTAAGCTATAAAAATTTTCTGGATGCCTTCAGAAATGCCCAGATAAATTGAAAAAAAAAATGGATGACCATGTGAATTGGGCAAATTTTACCAGTGGTGAAAAATCACACTCAACACTCCTTGTCGGCTGCTCGAAAGAAAAGAGCCATGCTACAAACCGGATTTGGAAAGAAACCTCGTATGGGAAATATGGCGACTATAGTTTGTTACGAAATACGTAACATTAGTCAAAGTTGACAATAACGCCCCCTATTTCTTACGACACGTCGCTTCGTAAGCCAAGTGTTTGCGTCTTCAGCAATGCCAGCCGCTAAATTTAAAATAACCTCAATTTTAATACATAAATTAAATAACGTAGAATAAAGTAAAGTAATGAAAAAATAATAAAAATAATGAAAATAATATAAAAAAAATAAAAATACTTATATGTTAACTTAAATATGCTTAATGAAAAAGAAAAAATAGAGAAATGATCAAAACTAAGGAAAATAATTTTGTTCGCAGAAATTGTTCATTACAACAGCAAACAAAATAAGTACTTAACAAAACTAGGAAAATGTAATTATTTTGGCTTTAAAATAAGTAAATCTTCTGTAGAACAAGAAGCATAGCCGAAGCAAAACAAGGCAAAAGACAACATGTTTCCTCCCTGCCACTCACTATGTTCTGAAACAGCTTTTACAAACCTAAGCCAATGTTAATACTGTTCGGCTCATGAGAGTGCAAGCCCTCTATAGGACACGAAGCACGGCCAGAGACAACCAGGCAAAAGACAACAAGTTATCTCCCTGCCACTCACGATCACAATAGAAGGGTCGGACGCTCTGACTTGAATTAACCAGAAAAATTAGAAGGGATAGCTGGGAAGGGATCTGTGGACTAAATACGCACTTATTTAAAAGTAGCGCTAGTCCAGCTGAAGGGTGTGACGGCTGGGTTGTAATAGGAGACGGGATGGCGGTAGCTCGATTGTCCACGTTAAACCAATAAACAACGCTTCCTGATTACACTTTACCGAAACACACGGATTCAAATTAGCAAGTGTAGACCACGAAGTTATAACTAGTAAGCTATAACGCATCCAGAAAATCTTGGCTAATACTCATGATTTAATTGTTAGACTTGGGCAATAACGCAAGGCATTTATTGTATTCCAAAAGCTTAACAATTAATAGAACGAGGGGTGTGATGAAAATAATTAAAAATCAAAGTCAAAAACGAAAACTTGTCAGATGGTGTTGACGGTTCTTTTTACAGGGTATGTTTTTGGGTCGGGGCAAGCCAAATCGGGCCCCTAAAGTTGGGCGCCAAAAAAGATTATCATATATATATATATACTAGCAAGTAGCCCGGCTTGCTTCGCTGCGCTGCAGTCAGTTAAGCTATTTTAACCAATAAGAATATCAGTTTTTCTTTTCCGACTTGGGGGGAGGATTTCACAAATCTGAAAATATTTGACCGTATCGTACATAACTCGGCTCAAAGCAGAGATTAAGTCTTATGCCCCGCCCGCGCTTAAAAATAAAGTCTCTCCTGACATTTCCGATCTTGGTGGTGAACTTTTCAAATTTAAAGCTTACAAACACTTTGATAAAGATCAAATAACATTTTCCACCAATTCTCCAACCTTTCCTCAAAGTTGCATTGCATCCGGATGAACGCAATAATTTTTCAAATTTCGCAGATTGTGCACCATTTTCCGCCCATTTCTTCTGCTTAAAAACCTTCACCGAGATTAAGAATTTTGCAAATACTTATTGCGGTTTTTGGACTATTTTCCACCTTCATGTCCACCTACAGGTCCACCGCCATAGCCACCTCTATGGCCACCTCTATGGCCACCTCTATGGCCACCTCCATGGCCACCTCCATAGCCACCACCATGGAAACCCTCATGGCCACCTCCATGGCCACCTCCATGGCCACCTCCATAGCCACCACCATGTTATTTCGTAATTTCTTAAAGTATCCCTTCAAACCAAGTTTAAAGCCAATCGTATGAAAATAGGTTTTTGTCTGCTGAGTTTTCCAACCCTAAGGTCAAATTTTACAACTTCAGAAAATAACATTACAAATTATATCACTTACTATCCTTACAAACCGAATTTCAAGTCAATAGGATGAAAAAAAAAGATTTTGCATATTGAATTTCCCGGGAATTTTCCTTGCGCGCAGATTTTTTCGAAATCGGGAAAATACTTGTCCAATTATTTATCATACTTTGCTTACAAACTGAAATTCAAGTCAATCGGACGACAAATAAAATTCTCACCATACAGACTTTTCCGACGCTTTTTTCGGGGAATTTTCCATCTTCCCATCATCGAAAAATCACATTTCAATTAATTTCACTTACTATCCTTACAAACAGAATTTCAAATCAATCCGATGAATAATAGATTTTGGCATATCGAATTTCCCGGTATTTTCCTTGCGGGCAGATTTTCCGAAATCGGGAAAAAACGTGACCAATTATTTCGTATACTTCGCTTACAAACCCAGTTTCAAGTCAATAGGATAAACAAAATTTTCCCAATGCAAACTTTTCCGACGCTTTTCCTGGAATTTTCCGATCCTACGGTTGAATCTTCCAACATCGGAAAATCGCATTTCAATTTCTTTCATTTACTGTCCTTACAAACCGAATTTCAAGTCATTCGGATGAACATTCAAGTCAATACGGTGAAAAATAGATTTTTGCATATCGAATTCTCCGAGAATATTCCTTGTGGGCGGATTTTCCGAAATCAGGAAAACACGTGTCCAATTATTTTGCATACTATGCTTACAAACCGAGTTTCAAGTCAATCGGATGACAAATGAAATTTTCCCCATACAAACTTTTCCGTCGCTTTTCGGGAAATTTCCCGAACCTACGGTCAAATTTTCCAGCATCGGAAAATCACATTTCACTTTTATTCACTTACTGTCCTTACAAACCGAATTTCAAGTCAATCGGATGAAAAATAAAAATTTACCCTTACAAACTTTTCCGACGCTTTTCCGGGAATTTCACGACCCTACGGTCGAATTTTCCAGCATCGAAAAATCACATTTCAATTTGTATCACTTACTGTCCTTACAAACCGAATTTCAAGTCAATCAGATCAAAAATAGATTTTTGCATATCGAATTTTCCAAGAATTTTCCTTGTGGGCGGATTTTCCGAAATCGGGAAAACACGTGTCCAATTATTTCGCATACTTTGCTTACAAACCGAGTTTCAACACAATCGGATGAAAAATAAAATTTCCCATAGAAACTTTTCGGACGCTTTTCCGTCGGTTCCGTACTCCTTGTTCTGACCTTTAATCTTGTTTAGTATGGTTCGGTCCTCCAGGATTGGAGGTGGGTTCCATACCTTGGGACGACGTCGACCTTTGCGCCAGGCCAAAGTTCACCAAAGCCGTGTATTGTGTCGGTGAGAAATCTCAAGGACTCCTCGTCGATACAAGCTACGACCTTAGAGCCCTTATACCACTTGACGCCCTCAAACTCAGCTACAAATGAATCTTCGCCTCGTGTCATGGCATCGTGGATGGCCTGCATGATGACTCCCTCCAGGATGAGCCAATTTTCGGCTGAGAGCTTCCCTTCCGGGTTGCTTCGGTCGATAATGGCTATCGTAAGCTCCGGTTTTGAGCTTAAGCTGTCCAGAAAGTCTTCTGGTCTGCTTCGCTTGTTTTCCGGGGCCTTGGATGAGTCATCAGATCTTTACCGCTTTGAATTTCCACCCCTTTCGCCATCCGGTCCCTCCTTTTGGGAGAGTGTGGTCGACCTAGGAGGTGGTCTTCTGCGGTGCTTCTTGTCCCCAGTGGATGCTTTGGCTGCCTTCGACGTGGACGGAGATTCCGTCTTTGTCGCAGTTTCCGGTGCTTCCACTTAGGCCGTCGTACTCTGTGCTGGTGCTTGGTCCGAGCTATCTTTAGACAGCCGGATGTAGCGGCGCACTTTATACTCGTGCTTCTTTTTGAGTGCTTTCTCCCTTGCGGTCAGCGACTCCAGGGTGCGGCCCTCAAGTGTCCAGAGAAGCTTGAGCGATGCCTTGTACCCTGAGCGCTGTTTGCGGTGAGAAGCCACTTCCTTCTTATTCTCCACCGGGCCGTGGCCGATGAAGGCTCACCCACTTTCGGTGGCTCGTCGTTGACAGGCAAGCGAGCAGGCGCAAACGAGAGCTCTTCGTCTGTCATTGACTGGCCTGTGAAAATAAATTCTCCATTTTCGACCTCCGGCTCCATGTCCACCCCATCTGGACGATGAAGTGCACCTTCACTTGCCACATTACACAATGTGGAGGCCAAGTGGTCCAACTCCACACTGCGTTTGCAGTTGCTTGATATCGATGCCGTGGGGCCTGCGTTCTCACCCCGATCCGCCGCCGGTACGGGGGATCCGACTCCCTGCACCGTAACTTCTGCTCCTTCAATGACTTTTGTCATTTTGCCTATCGACCTTACCGGCATGGGTGGCCCTGCCGGTAGCGATTGCTACCGCCGGCATTGCTCTTAGGTTCCTTACACCTACTAAGCCCTCCCACCACGACAAGGTAGCAGTCCGTTGGAAGGGAACAGAATCAATTAACAGAATCAATTAAATCTGAGTTATTTTGCGAATCATTTGATGTGGGCTGTAAGGAAGCGTTTTCTAAGGCTGCGGTCGGTCTCAGTCTAGCCAGGATCACTTCCAAGCTTAATTGATTGAAGTGCTGGGACATAGGGGCATAGAGATGGGGATCAGGCCAAAGTTAATTAAAACTGACCCGAAAGGTTACTACAAACATAGAAAGGAAGCTCCATAAGAATTTTGAGGGAAGAATATGAGCATGGAAATCCCCGGAAGATGAAAGCCTAGCCCGGGAGATCCATGGACATGTCTTGAGGCACGTAAAAGTGGTCAGAATCACCGGAAAGGGTATCCGGGACCCTGCGCTCGGGTAGTATCTGCCGGACCAGTATCTTGGCAGACGAAGTCGCAATAATTGGCTTTCAAGCTATGACAGCCACACGTTAGGCGAAACCCTGGACCATGTGCTTCCGAAATGTCTACCAAGGCAACTGACTGTGTCGAATATACATCAGGTGACGGCCTGGGAAGCATACTGGGAGACGAAGACTGGGAACTATGCTTAGGGCTGGTGACGCCACATGAAAGGTGAAAACCTGGACCATGTGCACCGAAAATGTCTGCCAAGGCAAGTGAAACTGTGCAGAATATACTTCAGGTGACGACCTGGCAAGCATACTGGGAGACGAAGACTGGTGTAATATGCACACATATAGAGTACACACTGTTCTCATAATTTTACAGAAAACACACACTGTAACACTTTTTTGCAATGTTCAAGACCCAAGCACATTTCAAGTGCAAAGTAACACGATCCTCGTTGGGCGGATATAACAGACACGCACAACTGAGCATGGCCAGTGGCGCTGGTATATATGTGCATATACCATTCTCTCTCATATACCATACTCTCTATATATAAAATAGTTTGTCCTGACTGACTGACTGACTGACTGACTGACTGACTGACTGACTGACTGACTGACTGACTGACTGACTGACTGACTGACTGACTGACTGATTGGCAATCATCGCACAGCCTAAACGGTAAGAGCTAGAGGGCTGAAATTTGGACAGGAGTTTCCTTATGTGGTGAAAGTGCGTACTAAGACGGGGTTTTGGAAAATTCCACCCGGAAAAGCCGGAAAAGCGTCGGGAAAGTTTGTATGGGGAAAATTTTATTTTTCATCCGATTGACTTGAAATTCGGTTTGTAAGCATAGTATGCAAAATAATTGGACACGTGTTTTCCCGATTTCGGAAAATCGGCCCACAAGGAAAATTCTCGGAAAATTCGATATGCAAAAATCTATTTTCCATCCGATTGACTTGAAATTCCGTTTTGTAAGGATAGTAAGTGAAATAAATTGAGATGCCATTTTTCGTTGTTGGAAAATCGACCGTAGGGTCGGAAAATTTCTAAAAAAGCGTCACAAAAGATTGTATGGGGAAAATTTGTTTTTAATCCGATTGACTTGAAAGTCGGTTTATAAGCTAAGTATGCAAAATAATTGGGCACGTGCTTTCCCGATTTCGGAAAATCCGCCCACAAGGAAAATTCCCGGAAAATTCTATATGCAAATCTCTATTTTTCATCCGATTGACTTGAAAATTCGGTTTGTAGGGATAGTAAGTAAAACAAATTAACGATAATGTTAACGATAATGATAACGGACGATAACGATGAACGAAAACGATAACGGAAACGATAACGATAACGATAACGGTAACGGACGATGACGGTAACGGGTAACGGTAACGGTAACGGTAACGTACGGTAACGATAACGATAACGATAACGGTAACGTAGCGGTAACGTAACGGTAACGATAACGTAACGATAACGTAACGATAACGATAACGGTAACGGTAACGGTAACGGTAACGGTAACGGTAACGGTAACGTACGTAACGACAACGGTAACGGTAACGGTAACGGTAACGGTAACGGTAACGGTAACGGTAACGGTAACGGTAACGGTAACGGTAACGGTAACGGTAACGTAACGGTAACGGTAACGGTAACGGTAACGGTAACGGTAACGGTAACGGTAACGGTAACGGTAACGGTAACGGTAACGGTAACGGTAACGGTAACGGTAACGGTAACGGTAACGGTAACGGTAACGGTAACGGTAACGGTAACGGTAACGGTAACGGTAACGGTAACGGTAACGGTAACGGTAACGGTAACGGTAACGGTAACGGTAACGGTAACGGTAACGGTAACGGTAACGGTAACGGTAACGGTAACGGTAACGGTAACGGTAACGGTAACGGTAACGGTAACGGTAACGGTAACGGTAACGGTAACGGTAACGGTAACGGTAACGGTAACGGTAACGGTAACGGTAACGGTAACGGTAACGGTAACGGTAACGGTAACGGTAACGGTAACGGTAACGGTAACGGTAACGGTAACGGTAACGGTAACGGTAACGGTAACGGTAACGGTAACGGTAACGGTAACGGTAACGGTAACGGTAACGGTAACGGTAACGTAACGGTAACGGTAACGGTAACGGTAACGGTAACGGTAACGGTAACGGTAACGGTAACGGTAACGGTAACGGTAACGGTAACGGATAACGATAACGATAACGATAACGATAACGATAACGGATAACGATAACGATAACGGATAACGATAACGGATAACGGATAATGATAATGATAATGATAACTGATAATGATAATGATAATGATAACGATAATGATAATGATAATGATAATGATAATGATAATGATAATGATAACTGAATCTGTTTTTGAAATACTGGGCTTGACAGCGGCGAAGCGCGCCGGGTGATACCCTAATTTTTTTTTTTAAAAATAGTTTGTCCTGACTGACTGACTGACTGACTGACTGACTGACTGACTGACTGACTGACTGACTGACTGATTGGCAATCATCGCACAGCCTAAACGGTAAGAGCTAGAGGGCTGAAATTTGGACAGGAGTTTCCTTATGTGGTGAAAGTGCGTACTAAGACGGGGTTTTGGAAAATTCCACCCGGAAAAGCCGGAAAAGCGTCGGGAAAGTTTGTATGGGGAAAATTTTATTTTTCATCCGATTGACTTGAAATTCGGTTTGTAAGCATAGTATGCAAAATAATTGGACACGTGTTTTCCCGATTTCGGAAAATCGGCCCACAAGGAAAATTCTCGGAAAATTCGATATGCAAAAATCTATTTTCCATCCGATTGACTTGAAATTCGGTTTGTAAGGATAGTAAGTGAAATAAATTGAGATGCCATTTTCCGATGTTGGAAAATTTGACCTTAGGGTCGGAAAATTCCCGGAAAAGCGTCCGAAAAGTTTCTATGGGAAAATTTATTTTTCATCCGATTGTGTTGAAACTCGGTTTGTAAGCAAAGTATGCGAAATAATTGAACACGTGTTTTCCCGATTTCGGAAAATCCGCCCACAAGGAAAATTCTTGGAAAATTCGATATGCAAAAATCTATTTTCCATCCGATTGACTTGAAATTCGGTTTGTAAGGATAGTAAGTCAAATAAATTGAGATGCCATTTTCCGATGTTGGAAAATTTGACCTTAGGGTCGGAAAATTCCCGGAAAAGCGTCCGAAAAGTTTCTATGGGAAAATTTATTTTTCATCCGATTGTGTTGAAACTCGGTTTGTAAGCAAAGTATGCGAAATAATTGAACACGTGTTTTCCCGATTTCGGAAAATCCGCCCACAAGGAAAATTCTTGGAAAATTCGATATGCAAAAATCTATTTTCCATCCGATTGGCTTGAAATTCGGTTTGTAAGGATAGTAAGTCAAATAAATTGAGATGCCATTTTCCGATGTTGGAAAATTTGACCTTAGGGTCGGAAAATTCCCGGAAAAGCGTCCGAAAAGTTTCTATGGGAAAATTTATTTTTCATCCGATTGTGTTGAAACTCGGTTTGTAAGCAAAGTATGCGAAATAATTGGACACGTGTTTTCCCGATTTCGGAAAATCCGCCCACAAGGAAAATTCTTGGAAAATTCGATATGCAAAAATCTATTTTCCATCCGATTGACTTGAAATTCGGTTTGTAAGGATAGTAAGTGAAATAAATTGAGATGCCATTTTTCGTTGTTGGAAAAATCGACCGTAGGGTCGGAAAATTTCTGGAAAAGCGTCACAAAAGTTTGTATGGGGAAAATTTGTTTTTAATCCGATTGACTTGAAAGTCGGTTTATAAGCTAAGTATGCAAAATAATTGGGCACGTGCTTTCCCGATTTCGGAAAATCCGCCCACAAGGAAAATTCCCGGAAAATTCCCGGAAAATTCTATATGCAAATCTCTATTTTTCATCCGATTGACTTGAAATTCGGTTTGTAAGGATAGTAAGTGAAATAAATTGAGCTGTCATTTTCCAATGTTGGAGATTTGGCACTAGGGTCGGAAAACTCCCGGAAAAGCGACAGAAAAGTTTGTATGGGAGAAATTTTTTTTTTTCGGTTGACTTGAAGCTCGGTTTATAAGCAAAATATGCGAAATAGTTGGACACAATTACGATAACGATAGCGATGACGATAACTATAATGATAACGATAACGATTACGATAACGCTATAGATAACGCTATAGATAACGATAACGGTATCGATAGCGATGAAGATAACGATAACGATAGCGATGAAGATAACGATAACGATAGCGATGAAGATAACGGTATCGATAGCGATGAAGATAACGATAACGATAGCGATAACGATAACGATAACGATAGCGATGAAGATAACGATAACGATAACGATAGCGATGAAGATAACGATAACGATAACGATAGCGATGAAGATAACGATAACGATAACGATAACGATAACGATAGCGATAACGATAACGATAACGATAACGATAACGATAACGATAACGATAACGATAACGATAACGATAACGATGACGATAACGATAACGATAACGATAACGATAACGGTAACGGTAACGGTAACGGTAACGGTAACGGTAACGGTAACGGTAACGGTAACGGTAACGGTAACGGTAACGGTAACGGTAACGATAACGGTAACGGTAACGGTAACGGTAACGGTAACGGTAACGGTAACGGTAACGGTAACGGTAACGGTAACGGTAACGGTAACGGTAACGGTAACGGTAACGGTAACGGTAACGGTAACGGTAACGGTAACGGTAACGGTAACGGTAACGGTAACGGTAACGGTAACGGTAACGGTAACGGTAACGGTAACGGTAACGGTAACGGTAACGGTAACGGTAACGGTAACGGTAACGGTAACGGTAACGGTAACGGTAACGGTAACGGTAACGGTAACGGTAACGGTAACGGTAACGGTAACGGTAACGGTAACGGTAACGGTAACGGTAACGGTAACGGTAACGGTAACGGTAACGGTAACGGTAACGGTAACGGTAACGGTAACGGTAACGGTAACGGTAACGGTAACGGTAACGGTAACGGTAACGGTAACGGTAACGGTAACGGTAACGGTAACGGTAACGGTAACGGTAACGGTAACGGTAACGGTAACGGTAACGGTAACGGTAACGGTAACGGTAACGGTAACGGTAACGGTAACGGTAACGGTAACGGTAACGGTAACGGTAACGGTAACGGTAACGGTAACGGTAACGGTAACGGTAACGGTAACGGTAACGGTAACGGTAACGGTAACGGTAACGGTAACGGTAACGGTAACGGTAACGGTAACGGTAACGGTAACGATAACGATAACGATAACGATAACGATAACGATAACGATAACGATAACGATAACGATAACGATAACGATAACGATAATGATAATGATAATGATAATGATAATGATAACTGAATCTGTTTTTGAAATACTGGGCTTGACAGCGGCGAAGCGCGCCGGGTGATACGCTAGTCTATATATATAAAACTGTTCAACCTGACTGACTGACTGGTGACCGTCGCACAGCCTAAACGGTAAGAGCTAGAGGGCTGAAATTTGGACAGGAGTTTCCTTATGTGGTGAAAGTGCGTGCTAAGACGGGGTTTTGGAAAATTCCACCCGGAAAAGCCGGAAAAGCGTCGGAAAAGTTTGTATGGGGAAAATTTTATTTTTCATCCGATTGACTTGAAATTCGGTTTGTAAGCATAGTATGCAAAATAATTGGACACGTGTTTTCCCGATTTCGGAAAATCCGCCCACAAGGAAAATTCTCGGAAAATTCGATATGCACAAATCTATTTTTCATCCGATTGACTTGAAATTCGGTTTGTAAGGACAGTAAGTGAAATAAATTAAGAATGAAATGTGATTTTCCGATGCTGGAAAATTTGACCGTAGGGTCGGGAAATTCCCGGAAAAGCGTCGGAAAAGTTTGTATGGGGAAAATTTCATTTGTCATCCGATTGACTTGAAACTCGGTTTGTAAGCATAGTATGCAAAATAATTGGACATGTGTTTTCCCGATTTCGGAAAATCCGCCCACAAGGAAAATTCTCGGAAAATTCGATATGCACAAATCTATTTTTCATCCGATTGACTTGAAATTCGGTTTGTAAGGAAAGTAAGTGAAAGAAATTGAAATGTGATTTTTCGATGCTGGAAAATTCGACCGTAGGGTCGTGAAATTCCCGGAAAAGCGTCGGAAAAGTTTGTATGGGGAAAATTTTATTTTTCATCCGATTGACTTGAAATTCGGTTTGTAAGGACAGTAAGTGAATAAAATTGAAATGTGATTTTCCGATGCTGGAAAATTTGACCGTAGGGTCGGGTTCCCGGATAAGCGTCGGAAAAGTTTGTTTGGGGAAAATTTCATTTTTCATCCGATTGACTTGAAATTCGGTTTGTAAGCATAGTATGAATTCCGATTTCGGAAAATCCGTCCACAAGGAAAATTCTCGGGAAATTCGATATGCAAAAATCTAACTTTCATCCGATTGACTTGAAATTCGGTTTGTAAGGACAGTAAGTGAAAGAAATTGAAATGATATTTTCCGATGCTGGAAAATTCGACCGTAGGGTCGGGAAATTCCGGAAAAGCGTCGGAAAATTTTGTATGGGAAAAATTTTTTTTTTCATCCTATTGTCTTGAAACTAGGTTTGTAAGCGAAGCATACGAAATAATTGGACACGTTTTTTCCCGATTTCGGAAAATCTGCCCGCAAGGAAAACAACCGGGAAATTCGATATGCCAAAATCTATTATTCATCGGATTGATTTGAAATTCTGTTTGTAAGGATAGTATTTGAAATGAATTGAAATGTGATTTTTTCGATGATGGGAAATTGGAAAATTCCCCGGAAAAGCGTCGGAAAAGTCTGTATGGTGAGAATTTTGTTTGTCATCCGATTGACTTAAACTTCGGTTTGTAAGCAAAGTATGATAAATAATTGGACACGTATTTTCCCGATTTCGAAAAATCTGCGCGAGAGGAAAATTCCCGGGAAATTCGATATGCAAAAATTTTTTTTCATCCGATTGGCTTGAAATTCGGTTTGTAAGGATAGTAAGTGATATTATTTGTAATTCTGAAGTTGGAAAATTTGACCTTACGATTGGCTTTAAACTTGGTTTGTAAGGATAGTATAAGAAATAACGAAATAACAGTAACTCGGGCTGCCGTTTTTCATTGCACTGGCTGTGTGCGGGACCTGGACCTCGACCTGGAGATGGCACTGGACCTGGACGTGGAAGTGGACGTGGACCTGAAAGTGGCCATTGAGGTGGCCATGGAGGTAACCATGGAGGTGGCCGTGGAGGTGGCCATGGAGGTGTCCATGGAGGTGGCCATGGAGGTGGCCATGGAGGTGGCCATGGTGGTGGCATGGAGGTGGCCATGGAGGTGGCCATGGAGGTGGCCATGGAGGTGGAAAATGGTCCAAAAACCGCAATATTTGCAAAATTCTTAATCTCGGTGAAACTTTGGGGATTGGCTAGACGCTTGCCCGGAAGGTTTTTAAGCAGAAGAAATGGGCGGAAAATGGTGCACAATCTGCGAAATTTGAAAAGTTATAGCGTTCATCCGGATGCAATGCAACTTTGAGGAATGGTTGGAGAATTGGTGGAAAATGTTGTTTGTTGGCCGATCTTTATCAAATTGTGTTTGTAAGCTTTAAATTTGAAAAGTTCACCACCAAGATCGGAAATGTCAGGAGAGACTTTATTTTTAACCGCGAAAGGGGCATAAGAGTTAAAGAAAAAGAAAAACTGATACTCTTATCGATTAAAATAGCTTAACTGACGGCGGCGCAGCGAAGCAAGCCGGGAATATTTGTTTTTCTTTCGAAATTAAAATAAGTGGTGTGTCTAAGCACTCATTATTTTTTTCTCAAAATGATCCTCTCGATTTCCAGACCGCTTCCATCTCTATAAAAAGTTGTGCAGAAAAATTATGAATTTGTTTTTTTATGGCGTTATCTCTTCATTATTTTGTTTTTATGCATCAATATTCGCAAAACATAGTTTTCGAGCAACATTTTTTTATTGTTAGAAGTCTTTCCTTTGCGCCATACCGAAAAAGTGCTCGCTTGGAAACAGACATGATTCCAAAAAAATATATATCTTGTAAAATGGGCGTTTCCGAGGCTTCATATTGAACATTTATAATCACAAAGATCCACGTTTTCACAAAAACAAAGATATAGCACCAATAAACACCAATCAATATTAAATTTACTCCACTAAAAGTTGCACAAGGTTAATTTGGGCTCACTATTTAAACGGCACAATACAAACCAATTTTCAAGGAACTACAAAATAAGACAGGTCACGCAAATACTTTTTAACATAATACATACCTTTAATTTCAAATTAGAAAAGAAAACGTAACCAAAATTAAAAATTAAAGTTTTTACTTAAAGTTGCTTTCGCCAAACAAAAAGCGAAAAATGTGTTGCAGCCCCGCAGCCAAACCATATGATTGCTTTAAAAGCTCACAGCTGTGCCAACTTCGATTATCATTGAAAAAAATTTGTATTGCAATCATCCCTGGGGTATTAGTTATTGGTATTTAATAACATTTTGTAGCCAAACGCATTTTCAAATTTTGAATTATTCAGCGCTAGCTCGGGCCTCGGGCCCACTGTGGCACGCCAGCAACAGAAAACAAAACCAAAAAAGAAGAGGGGCGGCCGAGAACACAGGCTACTGGAAGAAAGGAGGCTTACAATTAACATGATCAAGGCGTCCAAAACAGAAGACCAAAGAAGGAAGTACCAGGAAAAATTGGACAACATAAAAGACACATTGAAGATCTGGAGAAAACCAAAACCGCTTTGCAGACGAACAAAGTAACGCAAACAAGGCTGCAGTGATGCGAATGCCTTTTTGCCTATATTTTTAATAACAAAACCGCAAACCGCAAGCGAATGAGTACAATCTCTGCTTGCAAATTACTAAAACCCTGTTAGGCTTTCATACTAAAAAACATATGGCTGGTATTGATTTGTATAGAGCACACTAATGTAAACCAGTCATATGTTCCCTACCTAACACTATTTTCACTTTCACTTCAAAAAAAAAAAAAATTTTTTTTTTGCGAATATAAATTTGAAATATAACAAAGAAAATTTTTTAAATTTCAAAATCAAGTCAGATAAATAATATCAATCTTTCTTATATATTCAAAGAAGATAAACTAAAAGTAGAAAACTGATTCAGAAATAATAAATGGAAATAGGATTTCGAAAACGAGTTCTCCAATTAACGAAAAACCGAACTATCAATTATGTTGGACCATACGGCAAAAGTTGCGGATTCAAACGCAAACGTTATAAATACAGTCGAGGTTTCACAACCCGAACTGAAATTAATAACCATATTGCTAATAATCATTGTCGTACTATTGTGTGCCAACACTTTTACTAAGTTGTATAAGTTGCACAATAGGTGCCTAAAAAAGAAATATTTGAGTAGAGCAAACGACATTGATAAGATATAAAAAAAAAAAAAGAAAGAAAGAAATAAAAGTAATGATTTTGTCTGCATACATCAATATTTTTTTATAAATGAAAAACACAAAAGAAAAATAATAGAAGTCCATGCTAAGAATTCAACAATTAGTCTTCAATAGGTATATATTTCGTAACCCTAGGTTACGTGGTTAATTGTGGAATGGAAATGAATGAATGTAATGGAATGAATCATTCATGGATTTTCCAAAAATACTTGCAAATATCACAAAACTTAGAAATGAATTTGACAAGTCATTTAAGTGCTTAAATAAAACTGCAATTATTTCAAATGCCACTAAAGTAAAGCACATAAGGGTACTGTTGAAATCGTTCAATTCAACACGCCAAATTTTAATTGATAATTTACCAAAGTGTGATGCGTTACAAACAATACAGTTAAAAGACGTAATCAAAAGGCTAAAGGAAAATATACTGTACTAGTAAATTTCCATTTGCGCCGCCGTCAGTTAAGCTATTTTAATCGATAAGAGTATCAGTTTTTCTTTTCTTTAACTCTTATGCCCCTTCCGCGGTTAAAAATAAAGTCTCTCCTAAAATTTCCGATCTTGGTGGTGAACTTTTCAAATTTAAAGCTTACAAACACAATTTGATAAAGATCAACCAACAAACAACATTTTCCACCAATTCTCCAACCATTCCTCAAAGTTGCATTGCATCCGGATGAACGCTATAACTTTTCAAATTTCGCAGATTGTGCACCATTTTCCGCCCATTTCTTCTGCCTAAAAACCTTCCGGGCAAGCGTCTAGCCAATCCCCAAAGTTTCACCGAGATTAAGAATTTTGCAAATATTGCGGTTTTTGGACCATTTTCCACCTCCATGGCCACCTCCATGGCCACCTCCATGGCCACCTCCATGGCCACCTCCATGGCCACCTCCATGGCCACCTACATGGTCACCTCCATGGACACCTCCATGGCCACCTCCACGGCCACCTCCATGGTTACCTCCATGGCCACCTCAATGGCCACTTTCAGGTCCACGTCCACTTCCACGTCCAGGTCCAGTGCCATCTCCAGGTCGAGGTCCAGGTCCCGCACACAGCCAGTGCAATGAAAAACGGCAGCCCGAGTTACTGTTATTTCGTTATTTCTTATACTATCCTTACAAACCAAGTTTAAAGCCAATCCTAAGGTCAAATTTTCCAACTTCAGAATTACAAATAATATCACTTACTATCCTTACAAACCGAATTTCAAGCCAATCGGATGAAAAAAAATTTTGCATATCGAATTTCCCGGGAATTTTCCTCGCGCGCAGATTTTTCGAAATCGGGAAAATACGTGTCCAATTATTTATCATACTTTGCTTACAAACCGAAGTTCAAGTCAATCGGATGACAAACAAAATTCTCACCATACAGACTTTGCGACGCTTTTCCGGGGAATTTTCCAATTCCCCATCATCGAAAAATCACATTTCAATTCATTTCAAATACTATCCTTACAAACAGAATTTCAAATCAATCCGATGAATAATAGATTTGTTGTTGTCCAATTATTTCGTATGCTTCGCTTACAAACCTAGTTTCAAGACAATAGGATGAAAAAAAAATTTTCCCATACTAAATTTTGCGACGCTTTTCCTAGAATTTCCCGAACCTACGGTCGAATTTTCCAGCATCGGAAAATATCATTTCAATTTCTTTCACTTACTGTCCTTACAAACCGAATTTCAAGTCAATCGGATGAAAGTTAGATTTTTGCATATCGAATTTCCCGAGAATTTTCCTTGTGGACGGATTGTCCAATTATTTCGCATACTATGCTTACAAACCGAATTTCAAGTCAATCGGATGAAAAATGAAATTTTCCCCAAACAAACTTTTCCGACGCTTATCCGGGAATTTCACGACCCTACGGTCGAATTTTCCAGCATCGAAAAATCACATTTCAATTTCTTTCACTTACTTTCCTTACAAACCGAATTTCAAGTCAACCGGATGAAAAATAGATTTGCGCATATCGAATTTTCCGAGAATTTTCCTTGAGAACACATGTCCAATTATTTTGCATACTATGCTTACAAACCGAGTTTCAAGTCAATCGGATGACAAATGAAATTTTCCCCAAACAAACTTTTCCGACGCTTATCCGGGAATTTCCCGACCCTACGGTCAAATTTTCCAGCATCGGAAAATCACATTTCAATTTTATTCACTTACTGTCCTTACAAACCGAATTTCAAGTCAATCGGATGAAAAATAAAAATTTACCCTTACAAACTTTTCCGACGCTTTTCCGGGAATTTCACGACCCTACGGTCGAATTTTCCAGCATCGGAAAATCACATTTCAATTTTATTCACTTACTGTCCTTACAAACCGAATTTCAAGTCAATCGGATCAAAAATAAAAATTTACCGTTACAAACTTTTCCGACGCTTTTCCGCGAATTTCCCGACCCTACGTTCGAATTTTCCAGCATTAGAAAATCACATATCAATTTATTTCATTTACTGTCCTTACAAACCGAATTTCAAGTCAATCGGATGAAAAATAGATTTTTGCATATCGAATTTTCCGAGAATTTTCCTTGTGGGCGGATTTTCCGAAATCGGGAAAACACGTGTCCAATTATTTTGCTTACTATGCTTACAAACCGAATTTCAAGTCAATCGGATGAAAAATAAAATTTTGACCATACAAACTTTTCCGACGCTTTTCCGGCTTTTCCGGGTGGAATTTTCCAAAACCCCGTCTTAGCACGCACTTTCACCACATAAGGAAACTCCTGTCCAAATTTCAGCCCTCTAGCTCTTACCGTTTAGGCTGTGCGACGGTCACCAGTCAGTCAGGTTGAACAGTTTTATATATATGTACTAGCAAATATCCCGGCTTGCTTCGCTGCACCGCCGTCAGTTAAGCTATTTTAACCGATAAGAGTATCAGTTTTTCTTTTCCGACTTGGGGGTGGATTTCACAAATCGGAAAATATTTGACCGTATCTTACATACATCGGCTGAAAGCAGAGATTAACTCTTATGCCCCTTCCGCGGTTAAAAATAAAGTCTCTCCTGACATTTCCGATCTTGGTGGTGAACTTTTCAAATTTAAAGCTTACAAACACAATTTGATAAAGATCGGCCAACAAATAACATTTTCCACCAATTCTCCAACCATTCCTCAAAGTTGCATTGCATCCGGATGAACGCTATAATTTTTCAAATTTCGCAGATTGTGCACCATTTTCCGCCCATTTCTTCTGCTTAAAAACCTTCCGGGCAAGCGTCTAGCCAATCCCCAAAGTTTCACTGAGATTAAGAATTTTGCAAATATTGCGGTTTTTGGACCATTTTCCACCTCCATGTCCACCTACAGGTCCACCACCATGGCCACCTCCATGGCCACCTCCATGGCCACCTCCATGGCCACCTCCATGGCCACCTCCATAGCCACCACCATGGACACCTTCATGGCCACCTCCATGGCCACCTCCATGGCCACCTCCATGGACACCTCCATGGCCACCTCCATGGCCACCTCCATGGCCACCTCCATGGCCACCTCCATGGCCACCTCCATGGCCACTTTCAGGTCCACGTCCACTTCCACGTCCAGGTCCAGTGCCAGCTCCAGGTCGAGGTCCAGGTCCCGCACACAGCCAGTACAATGAAAAACGGCAGCCCGAGTTACTGTTATTTCGTTATTTCTTATACTATCCTTACAAACCAAGTTTAAAGCCAATCGTATGAAAATAGGTTTTTGTCTGCTGAGTTTTCCGACCCTAAGGTCAAATTTTCCAACTTCAGAAAATAACATTACAAATTATATCACTTACTATCCTTACAAACCGAATTTCAAGTCAATCGGATGAAAAAAAAAGATTTTGCATATCGAATTTCCCGGGAATTTTCCTTGCGCGCAGATTTTTCGAAATCGGGAAAATACGTGTCCAATTATTTATCATACTTTGCTTACAAACCGAAATTCAAGTCAATCGGACGACAAATAAAATTCTCACCATACAGACTTTTCCGACGCTTTTCCGGGGAATTTTCCAATTTCCCATCATCGAAAAATCACATTTCAATTCATTTCACTTACTATCCTTACAAACAGAATTTCAAATCAATCCGATGAATAATAGATTTTGGCATATCGAATTTCCCGGGTATTTTCCTTGCGGGCAGATTTTCCGAAATCGGGAAAAAACGTGTCCAATTCTTTCGTATACTTCGCTTACAAACCGAGTTTCAAGTCAATCAGATGAAAAATAAAATTTTCCCAATACAAACTTTTTCGACGCTTTTCCTGGAATTTTCCGACCCTACGGTCGAATCTTCCAGCATCGGAAAATCACATTTCAATTTATTTCATTTACAGTCTTTACAACCCGAATTTCAAGTCAATCGGATGAAAAATAAATTTTTTCCCATTCAAACTTTCCCGACGCTTTTCCGGGAATTTTCCTCGATCCCACGGTTGAATTTTCCAACATCGGAAAATCGCATTTCAATTTCTTTCACTTACTGTCCTTACAAACCGAATTTCAAGTCAATCGGATGAAAAATAAAATTTCCCCATACAAACTTTTCCGACGCTTTTCCGGGAATTTCCCGACCCTACGGTCGAATTTTCCAGCATCGAAAATCACATTTCATTTTTTCACTTACTGTCCTTACAAACCGAATTTCAAGTCAATCGGATGAAAAATAGATTTTTGCATATCGAATTTTCCGAGAATTTTCCTTGTGGGCGGATTTTCCGAAATCGGGAAAACACGTGTCCAATTATTTTGCATACTATGCTTACAAACCGAATTTCAAGTCAATCGGATGAAAAATAAAATTTTCCCCATACAAACTTTTCCGACGCTTTTCCGGCTTTTCCGGGTGGAATTTTCCAAAACCCCGTCTTAGTACGCACTTTCACCACATAAGGAAACTCCTGTCCAAATTTCAGCCCTCTAGCTCTTACCGTTTAGGCTGTGCGACGGCGGTCACAGTCAGTCAGTCAGGTTAAACAGTTTTATATATATAGACTAGCGTATCACCCGGCGCGCTTCGCCGCTGTCAAGCCCAGTATTTCAAAAACAGATTCAGTTATCATTATCATTATCATTATCATTATCATTATCATTATCATTATCATTATCATTATCATTATCATTATCATTATCATTATCATTATCATTATCATTATCATTATCATTATCATTATCGTTATCGTTATCGTTATCGTTATCGTTATCGTTATCGTTATCGTTATCGTTATCGTTATCGTTATCGTTATCGTTATCGTTATCGTTATCGTTATCGTTATCGTTATCGTTATCGTTATCGTTATCGTTATCGTTATCGTTATCGTTATCGTTATCGTTATCGTTATCGTTATCGTTATCGTTATCGTTATCGTTATCGTTATCGTTATCGTTACCGTTACCGTTACCGTTACCGTTACCGTTACCGTTACCGTTACCGTTACCGTTACCGTTACCGTTACCGTTACCGTTACCGTTACCGTTACCGTTACCGTTACCGTTACCGTTACCGTTACCGTTACCGTTACCGTTACCGTTACCGTTACCGTTACCGTTACCGTTACCGTTACCGTTACCGTTACCGTTACCGTTACCGTTACCGTTACCGTTACCGTTACCGTTACCGTTACCGTTACCGTTACCGTTACCGTTACCGTTACCGTTACCGTTACCGTTACCGTTACCGTTACCGTTACCGTTACCGTTACCGTTACCGTTACCGTTACCGTTACCGTTACCGTTACCGTTACCGTTACCGTTACCGTTACCCGTTACCGTTACCGTTACCGTTACCGTTACCGTTACCGTTACCGTTACCGTTACCGTTACCGTTACCGTTACCGTTACCGTTACCGTTACCGTTACCGTTACCGTTACCGTTACCGTTACCGTTACCGTTACCGTTACCGTTACCGTTACCGTTACCGTTACCGTTACCGTTACCGTTACCGTTACCGTTACCGTTACCGTTACCGTTACCGTTACCGTTACCGTTACCGTTACCGTTACCGTTACCGTTACCGTTACCGTTACCGTTACCGTTACCGTTACCGTTACCGTTACCGTTACCGTTACCGTTACCGTTACCGTTACCGTTACCGTTACCGTTACCGTTACCGTTACCGTTACCGTTACCGTTACCGTTACCGTTACCGTTACCGTTACCGTTACCGTTACCGTTACCGTTACCGTTACCGTTACCGTTACCGTTACCGTTACCGTTACCGTTACCGTTACCGTTACCGTTACCGTTACCGTTACCGTTACCGTTACCGTTACCGTTACCGTTACCGTTACCGTTACCGTTACCGTTACCGTTACCGTTACCGTTACCGTTACCGTTATCGTTACCGTTATCGTTACCGTTACCGTTACCGTTACCGTTACCGTTACCGTTACCGTTACCGTTACCGTTACCGTTATCGTTACCGTTATCGTTATCGTTATCGTTATCGTTATCGTTATCGTTATCGTTATCGTTATCGTTATCGTTATCGTTATCGTTATCGTTATCGTTATCGTTATCGTTATCGTTATCGTTATCGTTATCTTCATCGCTATCGTTATCGTTATCTTCATCGCTATCGTTATCGTTATCTTCATCGCTATCGTTATCGTTATCTTCATCGCTATCGTTATCGTTATCTTCATCGCTATCGTTATCGTTATCTTCATCGCTATCGATACCGTTATCGTTATCTATAGCGTTATCTATAGCGTTATCGTAATCGTTATCGTTATCATTATAGTTATCGTCATCGCTATCGTTATCGTAATTGTGTCCAACTATTTCGCATATTTTGCTTATAAACCGAGCTTCAAGTCAACCGAAAAAAAAAATTTCTCCCATACAAACTTTTCTGTCGCTTTTCCGGGAGTTTTCCGACCCTAGTGCCAAATCTCCAACATTGGAAAATGACAGCTCAATTTATTTCACTTACTATCCTTACAAACCGAATTTCAAGTCAATCGGATGAAAAATAGAGATTTGCATATAGAATTTTCCGGGAATTTTCCGGGAATTTTCCTTGTGGGCGGATTTTCCGAAATCGGGAAAGCACGTGCCCAATTATTTTGCATACTTAGCTTATAAACCGACTTTCAAGTCAATCGGATTAAAAACAAATTTTCCCCATACAAACTTTTGTGACGCTTTTCCAGAAATTTTCCGACCCTACGGTCGATTTTTCCAACAACGAAAAATGGCATCTCAATTTATTTCACTTACTATCCTTACAAACCGAATTTCAAGTCAATCGGATGGAAAATAGATTTTTGCATATCGAATTTTCCAAGAATTTTCCTTGTGGGCGGATTTTCCGAAATCGGGAAAACACGTGTCCAATTATTTCGCATACTTTGCTTACAAACCGAGTTTCAACACAATCGGATGAAAAATAAATTTTCCCATAGAAACTTTTCGGACGCTTTTCCGGGAATTTTCCGACCCTAAGGTCAAATTTTCCAACATCGGAAAATGGCATCTCAATTTATTTGACTTACTATCCTTACAAACCGAATTTCAAGTCAATCGGATGGAAAATAGATTTTTGCATATCGAATTTTCCAAGAATTTTCCTTGTGGGCGGATTTTCCGAAATCGGGAAAACACGTGTTCAATTATTTCGCATACTTTGCTTACAAACCGAGTTTCAACACAATCGGATGAAAAATAAATTTTCCCATAGAAACTTTTCGGACGCTTTTCCGGGAATTTTCCGACCCTAAGGTCAAATTTTCCAACATCGGAAAATGGCATCTCAATTTATTTGACTTACTATCCTTACAAACCGAATTTCAAGTCAATCGGATGGAAAATAGATTTTTGCATATCGAATTTTCCGAGAATTTTCCTTGTGGGCGGATTTTCCGAAATCGGGAAAACACGTGTCCAATTATTTCGCATACTTTGCTTACAAACCGAGTTTCAACACAATCGGATGAAAAATAAAATTTTCCCCATACAAACTTTTCGGACGCTTTTCCGGGAATTTTCCGACCCTAAGGTCAAATTTTCCAACATCGGAAAATGGCATCTCAATTTATTTCACTTACTATCCTTACAAACCGAATTTCAAGTCAATCGGATGGAAAATAGATTTTTGCATATCGAATTTTCCGAGAATTTTCCTTGTGGGCGGATTTTCCGAAATCGGGAAAACACGTGTCCAATTATTTTGCATACTATGCTTACAAACCGAATTTCAAGTCAATCGGATGAAAAATAAAATTTTCCCCATACAAACTTTCCCGACGCTTTTCCGGCTTTTCCGGGTGGAATTTTCCAAAACCCCGTCTTAGTACGCACTTTCACCACATAAGGAAACTCCTGTCCAAATTTCAGCC